>ML101606.1:0-65513 GCA_003697995.1 Taxidea taxus jeffersonii | reverse complement strand
CTGGGATCATGACCTGAGCGGAAGGCAGCCGCTCAACCAACTGAGCCACCCAGGCGTCCCACCTCTTTATTTTTTTTTAAAGATTTTATTTATTTATTTGAGATAGAGCAAGAAAGAGAACACAAGCATGAGGTGGGGCGGGGAGCAGGGGTAGAGGGAGAGGGAGAAGCAGGCTCTCAGCTGAGCAGGGAGCTTGATGTGTGGCTTGATTCTGGGACCATGGGATTATGACCTGAGCCAAAAGTAGACGCTTAACCAACTGAGCCACCCAAATACCCCATAAATGGAATCTTAAAAAAAAAAAAATCCCTTAGTATATTTTATATACATGATTACATTATCTGTAAGTACAGATAGCTTTATTTTGTGCTTCCAATTTATATGCCTTTTACTTTTTCTGGCTACGAACTCCAGAAAAATACTGAATTAAAGTGGTGAGAGTAAACAATCTTGCCTTGTTCCAAATCACAGGGGCTGAGAATTTAGTCATTCACCATCATATATGATATTAGGTAAGCTTTTCATACACACCCTATCAGGTCGAGGAAATCCCTTTTCTTCCTAGTGTGCTGGGTTTTTACCATGAATGGATGCTGAATTTTGTTAAATGCTTTTCTGCATCCATAGAAATATACTGATTTTTTTCCCCTTTAGTCTAATATGGTATATTATACTGTTTTATTTCTGAATGTTAAAACAACCTTGCATTTGAGATAAACCCTACTCATATATTCTGTATCATTATTTTTATAGATTACTAGATCCTATTTTTTTTTAAAGATTTTATTTATTTATTTCAGAGAGAGTGAGGTAGGGAGTAGTAGAGCAAGGAGAAGCAGACTCCCTGCTAAGCAGGGAGCCCAACGCAGGGCTCGATCCTCAGGACCCTGGGATCATGACCTAAACTGAAGGCACATGCTCAATGACTGAGCACCGAGATGTCCCTATTAGACCCCATTTTTTAAGATCATATTAAGGATTACTGCATCTACATTCATGAGGGTAATCTATCTCTAGTTCTCTTTTTTCTGTAATGTCATTTGATTTTGGTATATCAGGATAATGCTAGCCTAAAAAATTAGTTGGGAAGTATTCTCTTCCTTGTTTTGAGTTTGTGCAAAATTTGCATTATTTCTTCTTTACATGTTTCATAAATCCTCCAATGATATGATCTGGACCTGTCGATTTCTTTATAGGAAGGTTCTGAATTATGAACTCAACTCTGTTAATATAGGGCTCCCTATATTCTTGTTTCTCCTTGAATCTATTTTGATAACTTTTATTTTTTCTAAGAAATGTATCCATTTCATCTAAATCAGACCATGTATGGTACCAATTTGTTCATATTTCTTTATTAACTTTAACATTATAGAATCTGTAGTTTTACCTGTACTTTCAGTCCTAACAAATATGTGTTAAAAAATCAATTCAGCTAGGTTTATAAAATATATATATTTCCCCCCTCCAGACAACCAGGTTTTAGTTTCAGTGATCTTTTCTTCAATCTATCGTTTCTTTTTTCACAGACCCCACGCTTAATTTTTTGGGTTTAACTTGCTCTCTTTTCCTAGCTTCTTAGGGTGAAAGTTTGGATGACTCATTTTAGAACTTTCTTCTCTAATAACTCTAATAAATTTCTCTATAAATACAGTTAAGCTTCATCCCTTGGTATCTTGCCAAAGGTTCAGGATAAAATTTTACAGAACTAAGGCTGTATCTCTGTAATTTCAACAAAAACATAGATTAAAAAAAAGAGTAGCTAAAAGAACACCATGCAAAGAAAAACGTCAGAACACCTGCCTCAAAAATGTAAAGCACACTTGACCCATGAAAATTAAATCTCATAGATTTTATTAATTTTTTAAGATTTTTTATTTATTTATTAGTTAGAGAGAACGAGCACAGGCAGACAGAGAGGCAGGCAGAGGGAGAAGCAGGCTCCCTGCCGAGCAAGGAGCCCGATGCGGGACTCAATCCCAGGACGCTGGGATCATGACCTGAGCCGAAGGCAGCCGCTTAACCAACTGAGCCACCCAGGCGTCCCGATTTTATTAATTTTTTAAAAGATTTTATTTATTTGACAGAGAGAGACACCAAGAGAGGGAACATAAGCAGAGGCAGTGGGAGAAGGAAAAGCAGGGTTCCCAAGAGTAGGGAGCCCGACTCAGGACTTGATCCCAGGATTAACCTGAGCCAAAGAAAGACACTTAACAACTGAGCCACCCAGGCGCACCTTAAATATCATAGGTTTTAAAGCTCTAATGGGCTGCCCTGGTAGCTAAGTAGGTTTAGCAGCCCAGTCTTGGTTTTGGCTCATGATCTCAGAGTCCTGGGATGGAGCCTTGCGTCAGGCTCCACCCTCAGCACGGAGTATGCTTAAGATTCTGTCTCCCTCTTCCTTTGCCCCTTCCCCACTTAAAAATAAATAAAACTCATAAAAACATTTTTTGAAGCTCTGACATTAAATTCTTATAACTTTTTTTTTCTTTAAGATTTTATTTATTTATTTGACAGAGAGAGAGAACACAAGCAGGGGGAGCGTCAGGCAGAGGAAGAAGGAGAAGAAGGCTTTCTGCTGGGCAGGGAGCTCAATGTGGGGCTCGATCCCCCGACCCTGGGATCATGACCTGAGCTGAAGTCAGATGCTTAACTGACTGAGCCACCTAGGCACCCCTCTTGTAACTTTCAAAATAAGGCCTTCCCAGAAGAAATGTTCCCAAAACTTCTGGTAAAGAAGTCTAAGGCCACACAGTCCCCAAAACATTGTATGGGACGAACAGAGAAGAAAAGTACAGGATAAAGGGGGAAGATGGGGATTTCTCAATACATTCACAACTTTACTTTGTAGGCTCTTCTCATCCCTGGCTACTCAACAGAAACACCTTTGAGATACTCTAAAATGAGGTGCTCAGATTCTATATAATCTGAATCGACCAAAGTAGAATCTTTGGAGACAAAGGGCCAGGTCTCTGCATTTTTAAAAAGCTCCTCTATGGCCAGCCAGTCTGAGAACTATGAAACAGGCAGGGAACCATGTAGGTTTAAAAAAAAAAAAAAAAAAATACCTTGATCTGTTGTCTCCGTAGCATGGCAAGCTCTCTCATGTCTCGGAATGGCTGTAGTAAATACTGATATAGTTCAGTTGTGGCTTCTGCAAGGCTGCTATAGGCTTCATCCTCCATCTGATACAAGTCCAGAAGCTCCACCATGCTTTCTGTATTCTTGTGCTTATCCAACAGCTGTGGAACAAGAAGGTTTTATTATAAAGAATCTGATTATAATAGCCTATAAATACTTCTTTTTAACTCCCTCCTTTATTTGGGATGTTGGAATACTGAAACACAAAAGAAATGAAAAGCACTGGATGCTTTTTATCACTCATCTCCATGTGGAGACATCTTACTACTCAAGACTGCCTGAATCATCCTTTTCAAACTGCTCTCATCAAATATGATGTTCTGTTCAAATATCCTGTTCTGTGTATTTTCTGGGTCTCCATACTATCTATCTGCCTAGACTTAACTCCTTAAAAATATATTTCCACATATCTCATAGCCTTTTCTGTATTTACAAAAAATTCTTTTCATTGCTAATATACAAAGTAGTTATCAACTCTTACCAATATTATTCTACTAATTTTCCTAAATCTTCTTGCCACTCCACTCCTCCTCCCAGTTTGGAACAGTCCCACATTAACTTTCAACTCACACCTATGACATCCCTCAAAATCTAGGTTAATAAAAACCTCAACTATACTAAAGAGTTTAAGACTGACTGTAACAGATTTTTGTAACTCTTACTTGTACTCCTCGGTACTCGTCTGTGTGTGTGTGTGTGTGTGTGTGTGTGTGTGTGTATATGCGTGTACTTGTTTTCATTCATTCCTCAACAAATATGGACATCTAATACATGTCTTAGCACTGGACTAAGAGCTGGGCATACAAAAACATGGTTTCTCTCTTCATGAAGCTTACAGTGTAGTAAATAAACAGAAAATAAGTTTTAGAAAATTACAAACTGTGATGATGTGAAAATTATTTTTTAAAGTTTTAAAAAAGCGAAGAATAAAAATAATACAGTGAAACAATGAATCCCATGAGAAAGAATGAGAGTTGGGCAGACGTTGGCACTGTGTGACCTAATTTGTAAAAGGTAGAGAGAATAGGCAATCCTTTTCCAAGGATCCAAAGAAGCTTACACTAAAATTTAAAGAAACATGTAGGCAATACAGTTTATGTATTTATTCTTGGTGCCCATTTACCTGCTGACAGTCTCATCTCAAAGGCACAAAATTCTGCTTTTCATTCCATATCTAAAGTTTTCACTACTACCTTCCTCCCCAACTTTTTGCTTTAGTTACCATATCCGACTATACATCTTATATTCAATTTAGAGTCCAAATTCACTTCCTGCCCAGGTTCTTAGCACTAAATGTAGTAACACATATGCATTGGTCTTTTGCCTACTATATTATTGACCATCATGATGGATCAGATAATCTACCTTAAACTGTTTTTATGACAAAGAAGTACTATATAAATATAATTATTCTGTTTTAAGGCTATTGTAATTCCAACTTCCACCACTACCATGGAGAACTTCCACTATCCAGTATCAGCTGAATAGTTCCTCTTAGATCGTTTCTCCTACTGATGGAACTATAAACCCTGGGCAAAATATTACAACACTACTACCTGAAGACACTGTAAAGTGACCAGAAGTAACTAAAAATTGGAGAGAGCATCAATACTTAGAAGACAGGAAGATCCTAAGTGACTTTTTATTTACAGCACTTGGCTGGCAGGGAGGCCCCAGTGGCTGCCAGAGGAGAGAAGTTTGGCTAAAACAGAAAACTACAGTCTTGGTGCTTGAAGAATCAGAGGACAGAGTTAAGACAACCACAGCATATAGAAAAGGGGAGACGTGCAGAGAAGGAGAAAGCCAAAAGAGGAAATCACAGATTGGTATATAAACTCTACTCTCCTCAAGGGGCACCTAGGTGGCTCAGTTGGTTAATCATCTGCCTTTGGCTCAGGGCATGATCCCAGGGTCCTGCTCAGCGGGGAGACTGCTTCTCCTTCTCTCCCTCTGCCTGCTGCTCCACCTACTTGTGCTGTCAAATTAAAAAAAAAAAAAAAAAAAATCTAAAAAAACCTCAAAAGGCTCTGTTAGGTACCATTTATAGTGTCCAGAATACAATCTAAATTTTGCAGACCTATAAAGAAATAGGATAACAAAACAATGCTCAAAAGGGAATCAAATGTAGCAACTTTAAGATGAAATACTTCTGATGTAGCACAGATTTTAATTTTTTTTAAAGATTTTTATTTATTTGAGAGAGAGAGTGTGCACACAAGCAGGGATGGGAGCAGAGGGAGAGAGAGAATCAGGCTCTCCTCTGAGTAGGGAGCCCAATGCAAGGCTCAATCCCAGGACCCTGGGGTCATAACCTGAGCTGAAGGCAGATGCTCAACTGACTAAGCCACCCGAGTGCCCCTCAATTTAGCACAGATTTTAAAGCAGTTATTTTAAATACTAATGGACAGAATTTGCTCATGAAGAATAAACAAAATCTCAAAGGAGAAATAATATTTTAAAGATTTTATTTATTTATTTGAGAGTGAGCAAATGAGTGAGCATGGAGGAGGTGGGTGCGGGTACCAAAGGGACAAACCAAATCCCCCACTGAATTAGGGCAGTGGCGGGGGATGGATGTGGGGGTGCCTTGATCCCAGGGCTCCAAGATAACCTGAGCCAAAGTCAGGTGGTTAACGAAGAGAACCACCCAGGCACCCCTAAAGAACATTCTAGAACAAAAAATATAGTGTCTAAAATAGCCCGGGGCACAGACACAGTAAGGTTAAAAGATTAAAAAGTAATCATCTATGATTAGCACTTCCTATTCCCTTAATTCCTTACTATTGCATCAGTAGAGCTCTTATGAAACTGAAAAAAACTCCATTTTTTTTAAGATTTTAAGTAGTAACTGGGGAAACCCAAAACACCACAGGAGAAAAACTGAAGACTAGAGAAAATCTTAGCCTCTGACACCTATAGCAACTGCCTAGAATAACACAGTCGAGCCTTTTCTAGGTGGATAAACAAAATCTCACTCTAAAGGCCTATTTAACTCAGCTCCTTTTCCCTAGTACCATCATGTCCAGCTTTCAAAAAAAAAAAAAATTACAGGGCATATTAAAAGCACAGTCTGGAGAGACAGAGCCAGCATGAGAACCATACTCAGGTACAGCAAGGATACGGGAATTATCAGACTAGGAATTTAAACTATGATTAATATACTAAGTGATCTCAGAGTGCCTTGGTGTCTCAGTAGGTTGAGCAGCCAACTCGTGGTTTTGGCTCAGGTTGAGGTCTCATGGGTTGCAGTATCAAGCTCCATGCTCAATGGGGGAGTCAGCTTGAAGGTTCTCACCCTCTGCCCTTTTCCCACTCCTGAGTGTGCACTCTCTGTCATACACTCTCTCTCAAATACACATATAAATCTTTTTAAAAATATGCTAAGGAAGGTGCCTGGGTTCGGCTCAAGTCATGATCTTGGAGTCCCGGAATGGAGTCCCGCACTGGCCTCCCTGCTCAGCAGGGAGTCTGCTTCTCCATCTGACCCTCTCCCCAACTCATGCTCTCTCTCTCACTCTCAAGTAAATAAAATAAATAAATCTTTAAAAAATATATGCTAAGGAATCTAATGGAAAAAGCAGACAATATGCAAGAACTTATGTATATAACATAAACAGAGGGCTGGAAATACTAGGAATCAAAAGGAAATGCTATACATCAAAACCACTAAAATGCAAAAATGCCTTCAATAGACTTAGACTGGATGCAACAACAACAAAACAAACTAACAAATGAGCTTGAAGAAATGTCAGTAGAAACATCCAAAACTGCAATGCAAAAACAAAAACAAAAAAATTTCAAAGAACAAAATATCCAAGAAGCATGGTACAATTACCTATAAAAGAGTAAAGAAAAATTCTATCAGAATTCTCTTCAGAAACCATGCGAACAAGAGAAGTAGAGTGAAATAATTAAGAGTTGGCTGGCTGGCTGGCTGAGTCAGAAGAGCATACCACTCTTGATCTTGGAGTTGTGAGTTCAAGTCCCACACTGTGTGTACAGATTAGTAAAAGAAAGGAAGGAAGGAAGGAAGGAAAGAGTAAACCTTAAAAAAAGTTAAAAATCCATATATCTAGAATTCTGTATTCAGTGAAATTACCTTCAAAACTGAATGAGAAATAAGAGATCCTCAGGCAAACATAAACTGAGGGAACCTGTCTTGCAAGAAATACTAAAAGATCATTTGTCAGAAAGAAGGAAATTTTTATAGGTCAGAAACTTGGATCTAAATAAAGGAAGAATGTTAAGACAAGAAATTAGTAAAAGTTAAATAACATATTTCCCTATTCCTTTTTTTAAAAAAAGGATTATTTATTTATTTATTTATTTATTTATTTATTTGACAGACAGAGATAACAAGTAGGCAGAGAGAGACTGGGGAAGCTTGCTTGCTTGCTTGCTTATTTATCTATCTATCTATCTATCTATCTATCTATTTATTTATTTATTTGACAGACAGAGATAACAAGTAGGCAGAGAGAGACTGGGGAAGCAGGCTCCCCACTGAGCGGAGAGCTCGAACTGGGGGCTTGATCCCAAGACCCTGAGATCATGACCTGAGCCGAAGGCAGAGGCTTAACCAAGAGCCACCCAGGCACCCCTCCCTATTATTATTATTCTTCACAGATCTAACATAATAGTTTACTCAAAACAGGAGCCACAATATATCCAGTGATTACACCTTACAGATTAATAAAATAAGAAACAGGTCAAAAGGGACAGGACTAAGGAACTCGGAATACCTTGTTATAAGGTACTTGTACTACATGCAAAGTACAACATTATTTGAAAGAAAGCTTGGTTAGTATTGCAAATGTTATTATTGCAAACTTGAATGTAACCACTAAAGAAAGTTTTAAAAAGTATCACAGACATGCTAATTGAGGATATACTAACTGAGAAAAAAAAAAAAAAAAAGAACAATATAATACCAGAAGTCCAAAAGAGTGGAAAACAAAGAAAGGACAAAAACTGGACAATAAACAGACTATAGTAACAGATATGGTAGGTATTACTCCAACTGTATCAATTATCACTTTAAAATATTTTATTTATTTATTTATCAGAGAGAGAGCGAGTGAGCACAGGCAGACAGAGTGGCAGGCAGAGGCAGAGGGAGAAGCAGGCTCCCTGCCAAGCAAGGAGCCCGATGTGGGACTCGATCCCAGGACGCTGGGATCGTGACCTGAGCCGAAGGCAGCCGCTTAACCAACTGAGCCACCCAGGCGTCCCTCAATCATCACTTTAAACATCAATGACTGAAACACACCCATTAAGAGAGACTATCAGGACGAACGTAAAAACAAGATCCAACCATGCATTGTCTCAAAGAAACTCACTTTAAATTCAGACAGATTGGTTAAAGTGGTAAAAACATACCATGTTAACACTAATTGAAAGAAAGTATTACTTTCTTTCAGTAGCTGTATTACTTTCAAATAAAGCAGATTTCAGAACAAGGAATATTATTAGAGAAAATTATAAAAATAGTTAATTCTCCAAGACATAATAATCCTTAATGTGTATATGCCCAAAAGCATAACACTAAAATACCCAAGTTAAAAACAGATGCAACTACAAAGAGAAAAGTATTAGTCCACTATGACAGTTGGAGACATCAAGATCCCTCATCAATAATGGACAGATCCAACAGGCAGAAAATCATTAAAGACAGCTGAACTCAACAGCACCATCAACTGGACATATTTGACACCTATCAACTATTTCAACCAATTGCAGCAAAATACATAGTCTTTTTGAGCTCACATGGAATATTCACCAAGACAGACCATGTTCCCGGCCCAAAACACATCACAATAAATTTAAAAGAAAAGAAAATCACCCAAAGTATGCTCTTAGACTACAATGGAATTAAACTAAAAATCAGTAATGGAAATATTGCTAGAAACCCCCCAAATCCTTGGGTGATTAAACAACACAATTTTAAGTAGTGCATGGGTCAAAGAAAAGGGAAAAAAATTTTAAATATTTTTAACTAAGTGAAAACACAACTTGGCAAAATTTTTTTGGGTCACAGCAAAAATGCTTACAGGAGAATCTGTAGCACTGAATGCATATATTACAGAAGTAAACCTAAAAGAGCAAATTAAATTCAAAGACTACAGGAAAAAAAGAAAATTTAGAGTATAAATCAATGAAACTGAAAAAGAGAAATTAATAAAAAAAAATCAATGGAACAAAAACTCTGGTTCTTTGAAAACATCAATAAAATTGATAAATGTCTATCAAGGTTAACAAAGAAAAAGAGAAGACACAAATTACTAGAATCATAAATGAAAAGGGACATCATTACTGATCCCACAGATATTAAGGAGAGTATTAAGAACATCTCTATGCCCACAAATTCAAAAAACTAGGTGAAATGGATGAATTCCTCAAAGACACATTCTAATAAAACACAAGAACAGATAATCTGAACAGGCCTTTATTTAAGAAACTAAATTCATAATTAATAACCTTGCAAAATAGAAAACACCAAGCCTAGATGGGCTCACTGGTGAAGTCTACCAACAATTTAAGGGAGAAATCACGCCGATTTTCTACAATCTCTCAGGAAAACAAAACAGAGGGAATACTTCCTTAAAAAGGGAATACTTTCTTACTCTAAAGAGTCAGCATGTGCCTAATACCAGAAACAATGACATTATAAAAAAAACTGCAGACCAACATCTCTCATGAATGTGGATGCAAAAATCCTCAACAAAATATTAGGAAGTATATCCAACATTGTATAAAAAGAACTATTGTATTACAACCAAATGTGACTTATTCAAGGTATGCAAGATGGATTCAATGTTTAAAAAAAAAATCAATGTAATCTATCACATCACAGTCTAAAGAAAAATCATATGATATTAATAAATGCAGGAAAAACATCTGACAAAACCCAACACCATTCATGAGAAAGAATTACCAGCATACCAGGAATATAGGGAAATTTTCTCAACTTGATAAAAAAACCTATTGCTAACATATTTAATTGTGATAAACTAGATGCTTTCCCATAAGATAAGGGACAGGGCAAGGAGGTCCCCTCTCACCATTCCTATTTAACATCACACTGGAAGTCCTAGATAATGCAACAAGAAATAAAAGGTATACAGACTGGGAAGAAACAGAACTGTCTTTACACAGATGACATTACTCTGTAGAAAAATCCAAAGGAATAGACAAAAGAAAAGAAAAGAGAAAAGAAAAAAAGAAGCCTTCCAAAAATAACTTGTTAGTACACAAAAATTGAAATACTTTGGTATAAATCAATGCACAAGATCTAAATGAAGAAATTACACAACTCTGATGAAAGACATCAAAGATCTAAACAAATGGAGAAATATTCCATATACATGGATTGGAAGACTTAACTACTGTCAAGATGTCAGTTCTTTCCATCTTGATCTATAGACTCAATACAATGCCAACCGAAGTATCAGCAAGTTATTTTGTGGCTATCAACAAACCACTTCTAAAGTTTACATGGAAAGGCAAAAGTCTCAGTAGGGCCAACACAATATTGAAAAACAAAGTCAGAGTATTGACACTATCCAACTTCATCAGTCACTAGAAAGCTATAGTAGTCAAGACAGAGGGGTTACTGATAAAAGAACAGATCAACAGAATAGAGTCCAAAACAAACCCACACAAATACAACCCAGTGTGATCTTTTGACAAAGGAGCAAAGGCAACTCAATGAATAGTCTTTTTTTTTTTTTTCTGAGATTTAATTTTATTTACTTGACAGAGAGAGAGACAGTGAGAGAGGGCACACAAGCAGGGGGAGTGGGAGAGGGAGAAGCAGGCCCCTGACTGAGCAGGAAGTCTGATGTGAGGCTCGATCCCAGGATGCAGGGATCATGACCTGAGCTGATCGCAACTGAGCCACCCAGGTGCCCCTGAACAGTCTTTTCAATAAATGGGCATCCATACGAAGGAAGGAAGGAAGAAAGTAGGGAGGGAGGGAGGGAGGGAGGGAAATCTAGACCTTATAAAAAGATTAACTCAAAATTGATCATGGACCCACATGTAAAAATGCAAAACTATAAAACTCCTAGAAAATAAGAGAAAATCTTAGGGACCATAGGTTTGATAGATGTTTTAGACACAACACCCCAAGCACAATCCATGAAGAAAAAAATTGATAAGCTGGACTTTGTTATAATACTTAATGGAAGACACTCAATGAGCACCTGGGTGGCTTAATCAGTTAAGCGTCAGTTGAGCATCTTTGGCTCAGGTCATGATCCCAGGGTCCTGGGATTGAGCCCGGCATCAGGCTCCCTTCTCACTCAGAGGCCTGCTTCTCCCTCTCCCACTCCCCCTGCTTGTGTTCCCTCTCTCACTGTCTCTCTCTCTCTCTGTCAAGTAAGTAAATAAAGTCTTTAAAAAGAAGAAAGAAGTAAAATATACTCAAAAAAATAAAAAGATAAGCTATAGGGCGCCTGGGTGGCTCAGTTAGTTAAGTGTCTGCCTTTAGTTCAGCTCTTGATCCCAGGGTCCTTGGATAGTGCCTGGCATTGGGCTCCCTGCTCACTGGGGAGTCTGCTTCTCCCTCTGCCCCTCCCCCATGTTTATGCTCTCTCTCTCAAAAAAATGAAATCTTAAAAATAAATAAATAAATAAATAAAAGGAGAGACAAGCTGCAGAGAAAACACTTGGAAAATACATTTCTGACAAAGGACTGTTATGCAAAATATACAAAAAACTCCCAAAACTCAACATTAAGGAAACAACCCAATTTAAAAATGGGCAAAAGATCTGAAGAGACCTCACCAAATAAGCTATACAGATGCCAAGTAAGCATACGAGGAGATGATCAACATCACACCGTCATCTGGGAACTGCAAATTAAAACAATGAGATGCCATTACATACCTGACAATACCAAATGCTGGCAAGGATAAGGCACAACCAGAATTCCCATTTATTGTTGGTGGTAATGTATTCTCATGATCTGTTGTTGGGCACATGCACATCAAGGATTATTAGGTCTTCTTAGAGAATTAACCCTTCTATTATATAATTATCCTCTTTACCCTTAATAATTTCCGTTGGTCCAAAGTCTGCTTTATCTCAAATTAATATAAGCTACTCCAACTTTCTTTTGATTAGTGTTAGCATGGTGTCTCTTTCTTACAAAACTAAATATTTCACCATAAAATCCAGCAATCATTTTCCTTCATATTTACAATGAGGTGAAAATCTAATCTAAACAAAACCCACACATAAAGGTTATAGGAGCTTTATTCATAAATGCCAAGACTCAGAAGCAACAGAGATGTCCTCCAATAAGTAAATGAATAAACAAACTGTGTACATCTACACAATGGAATATTCATTCAGCACTAAAAAAAAAGAAAGAAAAAAAGAGCTGTCAATCCACCAAAAAAAGAGGGGGAACCTTAGATGCATATTCAAAGGTGAAAAGCAGCCAATCTGAAAAAGCTACATATTTTAGGATACCAATTCCATAACATTCTGGAAAAAGCAAAATATAGAGAAATGCTAGGAAAAAAAGAACCACTAGTTGTCAGAAGCTGGAAAGATGTGGCACTCTAGTGAATGAATAAGGGAACCATAAGATTTTTAGAGCAGTGTAACTGTTATGTATGATACTGTAATGATGGATACAGACATTCTCCATTCGTCGGTCAGAGAATTGCACAACCCAAAGAATGACCACTTATATAAAGTATGCTCTTTAATGTTAGGGGAGACTGTAGGCAGGAGGGGCATAAATGGGAACTGTATGTATTTTCTGCTCAGTTTTTCTGTAAACCTAAAATTCATGTAAAACCAAATCTATTGGGGTGTCCGAGAGGCTTGGTCAGTTAAGCATATGACTTTTTCTTAAAAAAATTTTTTTTAATTTTTAATTTATTTGACAGAGAGAGATCAGAGGTAGGCAGAGAGGCAGGCAGAGAGAGGGAGAAGAGGAAGCAGGTTCCCTGCCAAGCAGAGAGCCCGATGTGGGACTCCATTCCAGGACCCTGAGATCATGACCTGAGCTGAAGGCAGAGGCTTAACCCACTGAGCCACCCAGGCACCCAAGCATATGACTCTTGACCTCAGCTAAGATCTTGATCTCAGGGTCTTGAGTTCAAGCCCCACCCCAGGCTCCTCACTGGATGTGGAATCTACTGAATGAATGAATGAATAATTAAAACGAAGTCAATTAATTTTTATATAATACAAACCTACTTAAGACAACATTGTATTTCACTGTACATGTGCTTATTTTCATTATTTTTAAGATTTGGTTTATTTGTTAGAGAATAGGAAGAGCGGCAAGCAGAGGGAGAAGCAGGCTCCCCACTGAGCAAGCAGTCAGAGGGAGAAGCAGGCTGCCAGCTGAGCAAGAAGCCCGATGCAGGACTCAATCCCAGCACCCTGAGCCAAAGGCAGATGCTTAACCATCTGAGTGCACCCAAGCATCTCATGTATGCCTATTTTTAAAGTAAAACAAAACAAAAAAGATTAAAACATAATAACCAATTAATATTAATTATTGTCTCTGCTAAGCCCTTATTATTTTATAGGGTGATCAGATCAATGTCTTTCGGCTTTGTTAACAGTGGTTTTTGTTTAGTTTTTTAAAAAATTATTTATTTATTTGATAGAGCACAAGCGCAGGGAGCAGCAGGCAGAAAGACAACTCTGGAGACTTACTAAGAGACCCTGCTGACTCTGAGTTATATACTACAGTGGTGAGAAAAGCTTGGAAGGGTATCAGAGTGCATGCAGAGAGATCAGTTCCCAGGTTCCCAGGTGTGTCTATGAAAGTTGGTAAAGTTTACACTGGGGGAGAGGACAAAGATTCAAGAAATGTTCTGGAGATAAAAGTCAGTGGTACTTGGTGAAAGACCAGATTTTTAAGACAGAGAGAATTAAGGATGACTACTAGGGTTCTGGCATTAACTGAGACAAAAAACAAAGGAACAGAGACAGGTTTTTAGAGGCAAAGATTAATAGACTCAGAGACACCATCCAAATTGCTTTTTAGATACCCAACAGGAGAGTCATGTAGGGGATACAAAATGTCCAATGTTCTTATCCTTAAGAAGTCTAAAATCTAACTAGGGAAGCAAACTAACAGACATAATAATAAAACACTGATTATAAAAGAAGTAAAATACTATCAAAAAGGTGGATCAGAATAGGCTAATGCAGTTGGAAAACGTGTTCTAAAGCTAGGATTTGAACTGGGTTTTGAAGGGTGAGAAGTGCTGCATAGGTGAAGGAGGGCGAGCCAGACTTGAGAAATCACATGAATAGAAGCATCCTGCCTGGGTAAGGAATCTGGGTGGGATGAGAGGTAGCAAAGTTATCAGGTTCTCTGAAGTCTGGAGGGTACACGCTAGGGAACAGGGCATCACACCGAGTCTGTAAATGCAGCACATTCTAATAAGCAGTGAAAATACCTATGGAGTAGGAAAAAAGAACGACATATGTGGCCAATCTGCCATTTTTAATTTAGTTGGCTATGTTCAACTCAACTAAATAACCAAATCAAATAGATGGTCATTTAGTATCTGGTTACTCAAAACATGGTCTGTGATGAGCACACCAGCATCATGTTCAGAACCTGTTATAAATATGGAACCTGAAGGCCCACTCCAGAAGCACAAAATCAGAATCTGAATTTTAGTAAGATTGCCATGTAAAAAGCACACATGCCAAAGTTTGAGACACACTATTTCAGGAACACTTTAATATACCCATATTAATAATGAAGTGAGGCAAAAGTCTCTCTAAAGTTATAGAAATTATGGCAGGTGACTTTTCTTTAATCAGAAACAATTTTTCCCTCTCGCTCTCTCACTACATTTACTATTAGATCAATTAGCACTACAGGCACAACTCATTTTATTGTGCTTCACTTTGCTGCACTTCAGATACTCTTTTTAACAAACTGAAGGTTTGTGGCAATCCTGTCTGTGTCAGGCAAGTCTATCGGCATTTGTTCTGTCTTATCTGTGTCACATTTTGATAATTTTCACAGAATTTCAAGCTTTTTCATTAGTATCTTTGTTAGGTGATCTGTGATCAGTACTCTCAGATGTTGCTATTCTAATAGTTTTGGGGACCATGGACTATGCCCATATAACATGGTGAACTCAACTGATCAATGTTATATGTTCTGAGTGCTCACCTATCCAATCCCCCATCTCTCTGCCTCTCCTGTGGCCTTCCTACTCCCTGAAATACATCAACATGAAGATTAGCCTAACTGATAACCTTATAATGGCCTCAAAGTGTTCAGGTTAAAGTGAACTTTAAATTGAACACTAGAAATGATTAAGCCTGGTGAAGTCATATCAAAAGCTGAGAGTGGCGTCTTGCACCAGGTAGCCAAGTTGTAAATGTAAAGGAAGACTTCATAAAGGTAATTAAAAGTGCTACTCCAACGAACACACAAATGATAAAGTGACAGAGGCATATTGTTGATAAACAAAGTTTTTACAAAGTTTTTAGTGGCCTGAATAGTTCAAACCAGCCACAATGTTCCCTTAAGCCACGGCCTAAATCCAGAGAAAGGCCTAACTCTTCTCAATTCTATGAAGGCTGAAAGAGGTGAAGAAGCTTCAGAAGACAAGTCTGAAGCTAGCAGAGGGTGGTTCAAGAGGTTTAAGGAGAGAAGATGTCTCCATAAGGTAAAAGTGCAAGGTGAAGCAGAAAGTGCTGATGTAGAAACTAGTCAGTTACCCAAGAAAGATCCAGCTCAAGCAATTCATGAAGGTAGCTACATAAATACCAGATTTCCAATGTAGATGGAACAGTCTTACATCATTATAGTGGAAGAAGATACATCTACAACTTTCACAGCTAGACAGAACTCAGTGCCAAGCTTCAAAGCTTCAAAGGATAGAGACTAACTCCCTTGTTAGGGGCTAATGCAGTTGGTGACTCTAAACTGAAGCCAATGCTCATTTACCATTCCCCAAAACCCAAAACCCTAGGACCCTTAAGAATTATGCTAAATCTATTCTGTCTATGCTCTACAAATGCCAAATGCCTGGATGACCGCACATCTATTCACAATATGGTTTACTGAATATTTTAACCTCACTGCTTAAAGTATCTACTGCTCAGAAAAAAAAATTCACTTCAAAATCTTACTGTACATGACAATACGCCTAATCACCCAAGAGCTCTCACAGAGATGAACAGTGAGGGTGGTTTTCATGCCTAACACTATAACCATTCCACAGCCCATGGATCAAGGAGGAATTGACTCTCAAGTTTTATTCTTTAGTAAATATATTTCGTAAGGCTTTATCTGTCATAGAGAGTGATTCCTCTGATAGATCTGGACAAAGTTAACTGAAAACCTCTGGAAAGGATTCACCATTCTAGACACCATTAACAATACTCAGGATTCATGGGAAAAGGTCAAAGTATTAACAGGAGCAGGAGTTTCAAAGCAGTTGAGTCCAACCTTCACGAATGATTCTGAAGGGCTCAAGACTTTAATGGAGGAAGTAACTGCGGATGTGGTGGAGCAAATAAAGTGGTTTCTTGAGACAAAATTTACTCCTGGTGAAGATGCTGTGATGATTGCTGAAATGACAACAGAAGATTCAGAATATCACATAAACTTAGTTGATAAAGTAGGGGCAGGGTTTGAAAGGACAGACTCCCAATTATGCTAGAAGTTCTACTGTGGGTAAAATGCTGTCAATCAGCATCACATGTTATATAGATATATTGTTCATAAAAGGAAGAGTCAATCAATGCAGCAAACTTCACTGTTGTCTCATTTTAAAAAATTACCACAGCCACCTCAACCTTCAGCAACCACCACCTTGATCAGTCTGCAGCCGTCAGCATTGAGGCAAGACCCTTCATCTCCAAGAAGATTAAAACTCACAGAAAGCTCAAAAGACTACTATTTTTCAGCAGTAAGGTTTTTTTCTTTTTAAGATTTAGTTATTTATTGTGGGGGGGGGGGCAGAGGGAGAAGAAGAGAGAATCTTAAGTAGACTCCATGCTGAGTGCAGAGCCTGACATGGGGATTGATGTCACAACCCTGAAATCATGACCTGAGCTGAAACCAATAGTCAGACACTAACTGACTGCACCACCCAGTGCCCCTGAAGTTATTTGTAAATTAAGGTATGTGCATTGTTTTTTTGTTTTTTTAGATAGAACACTATTATGCACTCAATAGACTATAGTATAGTGGAAACATTTATATGCACTTGAAAACCAAAATATTCATTTAACTTCTTTTACTGTGACATCTGCTTTATTGTGGTGGTCTGAAACTGAACCCATAATATCTCTAAAGTATGCCCATGTTTAAACTAAAACTGAGCCAAACCTCTCATTTCTCATGGTTCAGTTTTCCATTAAAGCACTTTTAGTGGATGGAGGCGGGGGGAGGGGGGTGTTTTTAGCTATTCTAAGGGAAAAAAACACACAGTTATTATTGAAGTCAATCACAGGATGATCTGTATTAACACAGGTACAGAGTAACAAATATCAGCCTGGTCTTATCTCCAGCACCAGCAGGGATGATATCTCCAGTATGTAAGCCATTCCATGAAAGTAGATGTTGAAAGGCAATGGCCACTGAGGCGCCTGGGTGGCTCAGTTGGTTAAGCATCTGACTTGGTTTTGGCTTACGTCATGATCTCAAGGGTCCTGAGATTAAGCCCTGTCCAGCTCCCCCACTCACAAGGGAGTGTGCTTAAAGATTTCTTCCTCTGTCCCTCCCGATTCACACAGGAGTGTGTGCATAGGGGCATGCTCTCAAATAAATAAATCTTTAAAATATAAGTAAATAAAAGTAAAGGCAATGACCACTGGTTTGAAATCATCAAATTAACTCTTTTCATTCTGATGAAATGCTTACTTTTTAAAAAATAATAATTTGGTTTTTTTATTTGTACAAAGACACAATAAGATGATCATAAAGATATTCTGGTTCTGGAGTGCCTGGGTGGCTCAGTCAAACACATGCCTTTGGCTCAGGTCATGATACGGGAGTCCTGTGATCAAGCCCCACACTGGGCTCCCTGCTCAGCAGAGAGCCTGCTTCTCCCTCTCCCTCTGCTGCTCCCCCTGTTTGTGCTTCCTTTCTCTCTCTCAAAAATTAAATAAAATCTTTAAAAAAAAAAGGTATTCTGGTTCTGTTGACAGATATCTGCCTATTAATTATAAAAATGGCCATTTAAGAATCCAATTTAGAGTAAACTGAACAACTGCAATAGAAAAAGAATTCAATAAGCTTAGTTATAATTTATATGCAGAAACCAACAGCCCTGTTATAGTAAAAACAACTAGCAAAGATTCCATTTATAACAGAAACAACAACAACAAAATACTTAGTACTAAACGTACATCTATTAAGAGCCGTGTAAATAAAATGTTTAAAAGTACCAAAAGAGAGCACCTGGGTGGCTCAGTCAGTTAAACCTCTGCCTTCAGCTCAAGTCAGAACCCTAAGGGTCTGGGATTGAGTCCTGCCTTAGCCTGCCTTAGCCTCTCCCTCTGCCATTCCCCTCTGCTTGTGCTCTGTCAAATAAATAGATGAAATCTAAAAAAAGAAAAAAGAAAAAAGAAAAAAAAAGTACCAAAAGATTATGTTAATAAACGAAGACTAATAATAAAAATATAAATTCTTACTAAATTAATCTATAAATTTCACACGGTAATAGCTTCTTTATGTAATTATGGCATAAGAAAAGGACAATTTTAAAGTTCACATGGAAAAATAAAAGGACAAAGTATCAATAAAAAAATTTATAAAGAGTGATTGTGGAGAAGGGCAATGGCTTTATCATGTATTATAAATACCTGATAAAAGCATCAACTACAATGTAGTATTATTAAAGAATTTAGATATATAGACATTAACAGCAGAGTAAGTATCAACCACTCAAGAAATCATGTGATAACTGTCATTTAATCAGGAAATAAGACAGGTTGGATCCCTACACCAAAATAAATCCCAGGGGCATTAAGAAACTTAAAATGGGAATAATAATATCATAAAAGTAAATGATGTGAGGGGTTTTTTTTGTTTGTTTTGCTCTAAAATAATCTCATCATGGGTTACTTTTTAAAGCATGACTCAAAATCCAAAACTATCAAAACAGACTAATAACTTGTGCTGCAAAGTTTTAAACTGGCTACAAAGGCATACAAAATAATGTCAAGAAGCAAATTATAAAGGGAAAAGAACTTTCAACACAGACAATTTCCACAAATACAGTAAAAATATATGGGAAGAAAGTAAGGGTTCAAAGAAATGACAAATGACTCCTGAACAAATGAAGATTTCACTCATAAAAATAAATTACAAACTGAAACTTTTCACAGGTAAGACCCAAAAGGTTTTGAAAATACAGTCTTGTGGGGGCGCCTGAGTGGCTCAGTTAAGCCTCTGCCTTCAGCTCACATCATGTCCCCCCCGGGTCCTGGAATGGAGCCCCACATGAAGGGAGCCTGCTTCTCCCTCTGCCCCTCCCCCTGCTTGTGCTCTGTCAAATAAATAAAATCTTAAATTAAAAACAAAAAAGAAAATAGTCTTGGGTTGAAAAGGATATAGAAACAAAGACAACCTCCTTGAGTTTGAGAGCCAGTAGACTGGTATACCTCTAAAGAAAACAACTGTATTTTTTTTTTTTTTTAAAGATTTTATTTATTTATTTGTTAGAGAGAAAGTAAGCAAGCACAGGCAGACAGAGAGGCAGGCAGAGGCAGAGGGAGAAACAGGCTCCCTGCCAAGCAAGGAGCCCGATGTGGGACTCGATCCCAGGACCCTGGGATCATGACCTGAGCCGAAGGCAGCTGCTTAACTAACTGAGCCACCCAGGCGTCCCAAAACAACTGTATTAAAACACACATTCTCATTACCCGGAAATTCCTCTTACAGAAATTTATCCTACAGATATACTTGCACATATGGGAAAAGATCTGCTATTTTAACAGCAACAGTGTAAGATCAAGGCTGGGAAAAGCTATGTACCAAAACAAATCCATACAGTGTAGTTTATTTAGTCATTAAAAGAAATGCAGCCTGTTACGAAAAAAAAAAAAAACCCCACTAGAAACGTCTCTGGAGGCAAGGGAAACAAAAGCAAAAAGGAATTTTGGGACTTCATCAAGATAAAAAGCTTTTGCACAGCAAAGGAAACAATCAAGAGAACGAGATAATCTATAGAATGGGAAAAGATATTGGCAAATGACATATCTGATAAAGGGTTAGTATCCAAAATCTATAAAGAACTTACCAAACTCACTAAAAAAAAAAAAAAAAAAAAAGTAATAATAATAATAATAATCCAGTTAAGAAATGGGCAGAAGATACGAACAGACATTTTTCCAAAGACAGACAGATGGCTAACAGACACATGAAAAGACACTCAACATCACTTATCATCAGGGAAATACAAATCAAAACCATGATGAGATACCACCTCACTCCCATCTCTCAGAATGGCTAAAATAACAATATGGGAAACAGAGGTTGGCAAGGATGTGGACATAGGGGAACCCTCTCTTATACTGCTGGTGGGAATGCAGACTGGTGCAGCCACTCTGGAAGTATGGAGATTCCTCAAAAAGTTAAAAACAGAACTACCCTATGATCCAGCAATTGTACTACTAGGTATTTGACCAAAGGATACAAAAATACTAATTTGAAAGAGTACATGCACCCTGATGTTCAGAGCATCATTATCAACAATAGTCAAAAATTAAGGAAACAGTCCAGATGTCCATCAACTGATGAGTGGATAAAGAAGATGAGTGTGTATATATATATATATATATATATATATATATATGTATACACACACACACACACACACATACACACAATCGAATATTAAATCAGCCATAAAAAAGAATGAAATTTTGCCATTTGCAGCAATATGGATGGAGCTGGAGTGTATTATGCTAAACAAAGTAAGTTTGTCAGACAAAGACAAATACCATGTAACTTTACTCACATGAGGAATTTAGGACACAAAACAGATGAACATGAAGGGAGAAAAAAGTGAGAGAGACAGCTAATAATAGCGACTCAATTATAGAGAACAAACAGGGCTGATGGAGGGAGATGGGTGGGGGATGGGCTAAATGGGTGATGGGTATTAAGGAGGGCACTTGTGATGAGCGCTGGGGGTTAAGTGATCGATCACTAAATTCAAACCTGAAACCCATTTTACCATATGTGTAAACTAAATATAATTTAAATTAAAGAAATGGAAATTTTAAAAAGAAAAAAAAAAAACCCAAGATATAGAACAGAGTATGTAACCATTTGAGTTGTTAAAAAGGTAGAGAATATCTATGTCCTATGTTTCTTTTATATGTACTGAACCCGAAAGACACACAAGAAACTCAGGAGTGGTTGCCTCTGAGAATGAGAACCACAGACCAGGAAACAGATGTGAGTAAGAAGCAGATGTACATTCTGCTTACACTTTTTTTCTTTTTAAGATTTTACTTATTTATCTGGCAGAGACAGAGAGAGAGAGATCACAAGTAGGCAGGCAGAGGGAGAGGGGAAGCAGGCTCTCTGCTGAGCAAAGAACCTGATATGGGGCTTGATCCAAGATCTTGAGATCATGAACTGAGCCAAAGTTAGAGGCTTAGCCCACTGAGCCACCCAGGTGCCCCAACTTACACTATTTTTTCAATCCTGATCTATCAAATAAATACATACACTTTTTAAAGATTTTTATTTATTTGAGACAGAGAGTGAGTAAAGAGAGCGAGCGAGCACATGAGCAGGGGGGAGAGGTAGGAGAGGGAGAAGCAGATTCCCCACTGAGCTGGGAGCCCCATGTGGGATTTGATTCCAGGCCCCTGTGATCATGACCTGAGCGGAAGGCAGACGCTTAATCAAATGAGCCACCCAAGTGCCCCCATATACTTTTTTTTTAAGATTTTATTTATTTATTTGATAGAGATCACAAGTAGGCAGAGAGGCAGAGAGAGAGAGGAGGAAGCAGGCTGTCCACAGAGCAGAGAGCCCGATGCAGGGCTCGATCCCACGACCCTGGGATCATGACCCAAGCCAAAGGCAGCGGCTTTAACCCACTGAGCCACCCAAGCGCCCCTACTTGTTTTTTTAAAAGGAAGGTTTTATATTCATTCCTTCTCTATTTCTGCCTCTAAGGTATTTTGGCTTACACATCAAAAAGGAAAATTAAATTATCCCCTTTGGCAAAATATCCAAAATGTATGTGTACATGTACCTTTTCAAAGGATGAGGCATGAGAAATATGAAAATGGGGTGCCTGGTTGGCTCAGTCAGTTAAGTGGTTGCCTTCAGCTCAAGTCATGATCCCAGGGTTCTGGGATGAGTCCTGCCTTGGGCTCCTTGCTCAGCAGGGAGCCTGCTTCTCCCCTGTATTTGCTCTCTCCCAATCTCTGTGTCAAATAAATAAAACCTTTTAAAAAAAAAAAGTATGATAATGATACATGCTTGTCTTCTTGTGCCTACCCACCTATTACTCAGAAGTAGCTAAATCCTGTGTTGAGCCATCTATTTTAAGCTACATCTACTTTAAGTAGAATTATGAAAGTAGCAGGAGCTGATCAAGTTCTAATCACAGCACTGAAGTTTTAAGAATTCAGTTCTAACTGGTGGCAAAGGTGCTCACCTCCATCACAGCTTACAACCTTCAAGGTTGCAGGCATATTAGTAGTAACCGGATTAAGGAAGGATAGATAAGATAACTAGGGGAAAAAAGTGAATGTATAATAGTAACAAAACAGTGAATTAAAATGAATTTTTAAAATGAATTATAAACTACCTTTATAATTTTAAAGGCAGTCATTCTCTCCTTGCCGGAAAATGTATATTTACAGCCCTTTATCTTTTATTCCACTTGAAAATGGGAGATTCTCAGAGTGCCTTAGTGGCTCAGTTTGTTAAGCATCTGACTTTTGATTTTGGCTCAAGTCATGATCTCAAGGTCATGAGACTGACCCCTGAGCTGGGCTCCACGCTGGCCATGGAGCTTGCTTAAGATTCTCTGTCTCTCTTCCTCTCCCTCTCCCGCAGCTTGCACATGCATGTACATGTTCTTCCTGTCTCTAAAGAAAAAAAAAAAGGAAATTTTGAGATAATGATTTTCTACCAAGTTTTAGGAATGTGAAACTATTAAAAGAATAAGAAAACAAAAGTGCAGAACATCTCTCAATAACAAAGTTCCTGGAGTCATTTACCAGTGATCAAATGCCACCATTCAACAGTAAGACAATCCTCAGACACTAGGCTTCTTTGAGCTCTTCTTACAGAGACACTAAAGTAAATGTAATACACCAAACAGATACTATTTTCTGCCAACACAAAAATATCAGGTCATGATATACTTATTAATTAAATCACAATACCACTCTACACAGATATGTGCAATTGACAAGACAGAAAATAAGTTATTCTGTTCACGTTAATATATTTATATATTATTTCCCCCAAGTTTTTTATCTTGAAACAGAACAGTATGTTACAAAGGTATTGTGCAGCAACTAAACTTAATACTCTTGCAGAGAAGCCCAAGACATCTCACCTAACACTGCTAATTTATTAATCTGTCCTCTTTGCTATAAAGTTTCATGTTTTTCCAACATTAGATTACCTTAAAACCAATTATAACTTCAACTGGCCATCTATTTTAAAGCAAATGCATTTTAAACCTTCAAAAGATGCAATTTACTATAAGCATTAGCCTTTTTAGTCTAAACCATTTCCTATAATCTATGCTAAAAGAATTTAACTGATAAAAGAATATAATCACAGGGGCACCTGGGTGGCTCAGTGGGTTAAACCCTCTGCCTTCGGCTCAGGTCATGATCCCAGGGTCCTGAGATGGAGCCCAGAATCTGGTTCTCTCCTCAGCAGGGAGCCTGCTTCCTCCTCTCTCTCTGCCTGCCTCTCTGCCTACTTGTGACCTCTGCCTGTCAAATAAATAAAATCTTAAAAAAATAAAAAAAGAATATAATCACTAACCTATTATGAACAACATAAGTTTCTATCTTGCTAATCAAAACTGACAAAACCCAGGGAATAAATAAGTTGAGCTGCAGACATCTGCAGGTTATCAACTGCAAAATGTGCAAGGTGCTCTGAATAATACACACACAAAAAGAGTACAAAGAAATTGGAAAGAGCTGGATTATTTAGGATTAAGGATGTTTGGCATGTTTAAAATATGGAAAATGCAGGTTTGCTAAATTTGAAAAGAGTTGCTGATGGACACAAACTGAGACAGAATATAGATGGATCTGAATGAGAATTATAATACTCCTGACAGAAGGATAGAAAGGCTCAAATACAGCCAACACAATACAGAGATGCTCATAGCAGAATGCAGAGGAAAAGATGAGGTAGGGAACAGGGGCCTAGAAATAGCAAGTTGAGTTGAATTATTTCTGCTTCAAGGCTTGACACATCTCGTGCAATTTTAGAAAGTTATTTTGCTCTACTGATTCACTTAAAAGAAATGGAAGCACAACTGCATAAAGAATCAATTAAACATATTAGCCTATTAAGAACCCTTCTCTTTCCTTTCTTTCTAGCTTCCCTAATGGATACTTTTTTTTTTGCCTCCCTTGATCTAATCGTGATTAAGAAATAGCTCTTAACCTCTGAGGTCTCACTTATCTGAAACAAAACTCTGCTTTCTGCAAAATTTTTCTAGGGCAAGGACTGACAGACTTTCTATCTTTTTTTTTTTTTTTAAAGATTTTATTTATTTATTTGACAAACAGAGATCATGAGTAGGCAGAGAGGCGGGCAGAGAGAGAGGAGGAAACAGGACCCAAGCAGTGCAAAGAGCCCGATGCGGGGCTCGATCCCAGGACCCCGGGATCATGACCTGAGCCGAAGGCAGAGGCTTTAACCCACTGAGCCACCCAGGCGCCCCCAGACTTTCTATCTTAAAGGAGTCAGTGACAACAGTTAAAAAAAAATTTTTTTTAAATACTCCCTATAATCGCTTGCAGCAGAGAAAATTGTGAAACGACAACTTTGCACCACACTTCTCTCCCCAATCATATTCCACTTGGTTTCTATGCCAATGATCATTCCAGTGGAAGAGAGAGGTGGAAGACACCTTATGTGCTTCATTATGCAGTTCCCACCCTATAAGTTCCCAATCAGAGTTAGTTCAAGTTAGTTCAGGCTTAATCCTAACTTCAGGATTATAAGACTGCTACTATCCTTGAAGATCACGGAATAATTTTTAAAGACACAGATATAAAATTTAAAGGCTAAATTCTCCTGTGTACAGTTGCATAACTTTCTTCCCTACTCTAATCTGTCAAAACACAAGACAGAGTGCCTTATATTTATTTAATTAGAAAGATGTTTAAGAAACAATGTAACAAAATCTACAAATATCTTCACTATTAAATTAAGACATTCAAATAATTACCTGCTTGTGAAAAAGGAGTGACTCGGGACTAGCAGTAGGGAGGCCTGCAATCTGTTACTCCAACTGAAAGTAAGGACTAAAGCCAAACATATTCCCCACATTCACAAAGCACGCTGCTTGGGGAACCTGGGTGACTCAGTTGGTTAAACATCTGCCTTTGGCTCAAGGGGGGTGATCCCAGGGTCCTGGGATCGAGTCTCACATCCGGCTCTCTGTTCAGCGGGACGCCCGTTTCTCCCTCTACCTCTGCCTGCTGCTCTACTTACTTGTGTTGTACTCTCTCTGGCAAGTAAATAAAACCTTAAAAAAAAAAAGTACACTGCTCAATTCTATTCTTGTTATAATAAAACCGCTGAATTGTTTCTATATTATTTTTAAGTTAATCACTGATTATCTGTTAATAATAGTTAATGCCAAAACTCAGTTTTAGCTAAATGCTAGAACACATTAGCATTTAACATTTACCCTTATACAAAGTGTAAGGGCTACTGACAGTAATAACTCATTCTGAAATTTTAAACATTGATTTCTAGATTCTTTACTCCACAGAGAAGTGGTACATTTTATTTCATTTTACTCCTGGGGAAACGCGTACCTTTAGTCAAATGTTAGCTATGTGCATACATGTCATGTAAAGAAGCCAACCTTTTTGAAGATCGAAGAACATCACCAACAGTATACAGAGGCATGGGGGAATTTGAAGCATTAGAAAACAGTAGCAAGAAAATCTGTCTTTGTCTCCTAGGAACTATAATGCATTTTAAAGGGCAGGAGTTGTTCAAAAAGAGAAAAACACAGGGCAGCAGTTATAGATGATATGAGTCATACATAACGTAAGGCCTCTCTGATCTATGGATTTCTGAGGGAAACTCCTCTGACAGTGGTCAGAAATGATTTTCTAGGAGGGGGCACTTAACCTGATGCCGGAAAGAAGGGTAGTTAGACAAAAAAGGGAAGACATTAGACGGCAGTCTACTGTATAGCGGAACATAGGTATTGTGAATTCAGCAAATAATGGGTAAAAGACCTTGACTAGAATAATGAAAGGTTCATGTAGAGAAGAAAGAGTTAAGACTGGCAGGCTAACCAAAATATGGATGGCTCTGAATGCCAGGAATTTGGGCTCTGTCTATAGGACAACAGTAAGCAATGGAAGAATACAGTTTGTTCTCTGTGTTTAGTTCTTTAGTTCTAAAATCAATATTTAATATTTCTGAATCGGTATGCATTTACAAATCAATGTGTACATATAACAGTGTTTCTTTTTCCACACTGAACAAAACCTGTCTTAAAATCAAACATGTGTCATAATCAATAGCTTCTTAAAACCAACAAACACCAGATTGGGAAGAAATGAATAACAGTTTTGGGAACTGAGGGAAGTGAGGCATTTTCAGGGAAATAGCAAGACTCAGATTAAAGGCACTGCTTCACAGAGATCCACACACCAAGTCAGGGATGGCAGGTGGGAGGATACACTCTGGATAAATGTAATGAAGAGAAATTCGGCAGAGCATCCAGATGCAAGTTGGAAATGCTGGCCTTAGAACTCTAGGATGAGAGATGACCACAGGGCAGAAGGAAAGTAAAACTCCACTTAATAGCTTAGGACCTAGGCGCACACACCCAAACATGCACAGACATCAAAATAAGTTTTAAAAACAAATTATTCACACAGTACATGAGAAACTGACAAAAATTAACGATTTATGAATACTCAAAACCTGTATCTCCAAAAATCCTGATCTGTGACACAACAGTGATTTGCTATAATCCTCCCTTTACCAATTTATTCCACTGCACTTTCCAACATGGCTACTTGATTCTAACAGTATTGCAGCGTATTCACCCGGCTGTACTTTTCAAGTCATTAAGCTAGAAAAGAGGTTTAGGAGTATCTCCAGAAAAAAAACCATTTGCAGGGGTGCCTGGGTGCCTCAGTTAAACAACTGCCTTTGGCTCAGGGCATGATCTTGGGTCCTGGGATCAACCAGGGAGCCTACTTCTCCCTCTCATTCTGACCCTCCCCCTTGCTCATACGCTCTTCCTGTCTCTCAAACGGACGAATAAAATCCTTTAAAAAGTAAGTATTTTTAAAAATCGGGGGGCAGCTAGGTGGATCAGGTGGCTGAGCACCCAACTCTTGATCTCAGCTCAGGTCTTCATCTCACGTCCGAGAGTTCAAGCCCCATGTTGGGCTCCATGCTGGGTACAGGGCCTACTTAAGGAAAAAAAAATCAATATATAAAAATACTGAGATCATTCTCGTAAGAAATAATTCTGGATCCTTTGAAAAATATACTAAATAAGTAAAGGTGGAGAGAAAAGTCAACTAGGTAGTTCTTTATTAATAAGCCTGTTGTACCTTAAAGGCACCTTTTTTCCCCATGAAGACATTATTTTAAGTGGTGGCTGGACTTCTAACCACACAACCCACTATAAAATGACTACCCAAAATAGAGGTAAATTTGTACAAGTGTAATGAAAAATGACAATATTTTACAAGAACAAGTTATTAAAATACTCATCAGAAATGCCTGCACTTAAAAAATACAGACAATTCAGGGTGCCTGGGTGGCTCATTCGGTTAAGCATCACCTTCAGCTCAGGTTGTGATCCCAGGACTTCCATTGGGTTCCTGTTCAGTGGGGAGTTTGCTTCTCTCTCTCTCTTTCTGCCCTTCCCCCTGCTTGTGCTCTGTCAAATAAATAAAATCTACAACATAATATAACACTAACATAACATAAAATAAAGACAGTTCAATTAGAATAAATAGAATTTTTAGTGAACCTTAAGGAAAGGGGCTATTTCGTTTTCTACAGTATGCCTAGCAGTAGCACCTGGCACAAAAATATGCTAAATAAGTGACTAATGAGGAGCCCGAAAGGCTATAAGGACTTTCAGAGGTTAATCCTTACAATTTTCCTAAATAATTACTTCAGCAGGAATAGCCACAAATGTGCTGTGATCAGGGTTGTCCGGGATGCTTACAAACATAAGGGAAGAAGAGCTACAGAAAAAAATGGAAGAGCTACAGAAAAAGCTGACTTTAAAAAGAACCATCCTGTCCTGTGAAGTCAGCTGAAATAATACTACTCACATGAAGCAGCAACAAGGGGGCTTAAGAACCATGGATTAGGAGTTTCTACTGCAGACCATTAAGAGGCTTAACAAACACACTTTTATTGCTGTTTTGACATTGTTTTGGTTTGGAAATCTTTTACCTATATGGCATCAGCCTCTCTTAAAACCAGCCTGGTTTACAGCAGAAATGAATTTGGGAGGAATCCAGCAGTCACTATCCATTTGCTTCAGGAAAAACTCAAGAATATCATAATAGCTGGTATTTACTGAGGGCTTTTAATACCAAGTATTCTGCTAGACTCTCTGCATACATTCTCTGTTACTCTTCCTGTATGATGTAGGTGTAACTATTACACCAGTAACTTGCCTAAAGTTAGGTAGAAGACGAAAGGAAGAAAGTATGAATCCTCAACAGCCTAACTCAAGCTCCTAACCACTGCCCTTTATGTCCCTATTCACAACCAGTCTAATTTTCCCTTACAGGAAATCTATATGCCAATCTGTTGAGTGTAGGAAGACAAAGTTCGATGAAATATTTCATGGGAAGAGGGTAAACTGAAAAAATTAAGTGGGGAGTCATGCAGTCAGACAAGATGAAAAGAGAATGAAATTGTAACTTAATTTTGGAATTCTTTCCAAAGCTCAATCTGTAAAATAAAACCTTCTCAAGAGCCAACTCCACAGCCCTCCAAGGAGTCAGAGACTTTTTAACACATGATTTACAAAAGCAAGCACCCACACAGTCTTCTTTGTGGGCTGGCAAATAATTTACTTTTACTTAAATAAGGTTATCCAAAAGAAGATGTGGTATATACATACAATGGAATACTATGCAGCCATCAAAAGAAGCGAAATCTTGCCATTTGCAACGACGTGGATGGAACTAGAGGATATTATGCTTAGCGGAAATAAGTCAATCGGAGAAAGACAACTATCATATGATCTCCCTGATATGAGGAAGTAGAGATGCAACATGGGGGGTTTGGCAGGTAGGAAAAGAATAAATGAAACAAGATGGGATCGGGAGGGAGACAAACCATAAAGACTCTTAATCTCACAAAACAAACTGAGGGTTGCTGGGGGAGGGGGGTAGGGAGAGGGTGGTGGGGTTATGAACATTGGGGAAGGTATGTGCTATGGTGAGTGCTGTGAAGTGTGTAAACCTGGTGATTCACAGACCCGTACCCCTGGGGCTAATAATACATTATATGTTAATTTTTAAAAAAAGGTGATCCATTCCCACTAATTTTTCAAGTTTAAATATTGCTAAAGTTAATTCTCCCTTTCTTTCTTTTTTTAAGATTTCATTAATTTTAAGTAATCTCTACACCCAACGTGGGGCTCAAACTCATAACCCCAAGATCAAGAGTTACATGCTCCATGACTGAGCAACCAGGCATCTCTCATCCCCTTTCTCTCTCTTTTTTTTTTTTTAAAGATTTTATTTATTTATTTGGCAGAGATCACAAGTAGGCAGAGAGGCAGGCAGAGAGAGAGGAGGACTCAGGCTTCCCGCTGAGCAGAGAGCCCGATGTGGGGCTCGATCCCAGGACCCTGGGATCATGACCTGAGCCGAAGGCACAGCAGCTTCAACCCACTAAGCCACCCAGGCGCCCCTCCCCTTTCTCTCTTAATCCTTCATTTCATTAACCCAGCTTGTCATAACCTTTTCATTTTCATTTAGGAACCCCAATACCCAAATTCACATCATCTAATATAGAAGAAAAAAAAGGGGGCAAAATTTCCAACAAAAAATAGAGAAGGTAATACACTTAACTGCCCTCCTCCCCTGTCTAACCAGAAAAATCTAGCCAATGAGATAAGTATTTAGTACTATTTAAGGGGAAAGGGAGTATAATAGTCACTATTCAGTGTCATGGATGAATTATTTAAATAGGAGTAAACAGTGGAAGATGGAGGTAAGATTTCAGGTCTTAGTTTATAGACTATACCAAATTCTATAGCTCTCCCATGGAGGGGGAAAAAGAGCAGTGGAAATATTTTGGGGGTGCCTGGGTGGCTCAGCTGGTCTGCTGAGTGTCTGCTTTTGGCTCAGGTCATGATCCTAGGAACCCGGGATTGAGCCCCATGTCTGGCTCTCTGCTCAGCGGGGAGCCTGCTTGTGCTCGCTCTGTCAAATAACTGAATAAAATCTTAAAAAAAAAAATGGGGGAGAAAATAAGATACACATGTGAAAACTTAGGGAAAATTATCATAATGTCTAAACCCTTAGCTTATATAGATTTTACAAGAGAATATTTAAGCTATCGGTACAATAGTTCTTCCTGTGTTTCAGAAAAATTATTTTTATAAATGAATTTTTTTTTAAGAGAAAGAGCAAGTATGAGGAGGGATGTGGGGAGGCGCAGGGGAGAGGGACAGAGAGAATCTCAAGCAAGCTCCACATCCAGTGTGGAGTCCAAGATGGGGCTGGATCTCACCCTGAGATCATGACCTAACACAAAATCAAGAGTCGGATGCTTAACCCACCGAACCACCCACGTACCCCTATAAATGATTCTTTTAAGAATGACATGCATTGGGACACTGGGATGGCTCAACTGGTTAAGCATCTGCCATAGGCTCAGGTCATGATCTCAGGTTCCTGGGATCAAGCCCCATGTCAGGCGCTCTGCTCAGCCGGGATTCTGCTTCTCCCTCTCCCCCTATTCTTTCTCTCTCTCTCTCTCACACACTCTCTCTCTCAAATAAATAAAATCTTTAAAAAAATAAAAATAAAAAAATAAAAAGAGGGGTGCAGTTGGCTCAGTTCATTGTCTGCCTTCAGCTTAGGTCCTGATATGGGATCAAGCCCCGCATGGGGGAGCCTTCTTCTCCCTCTCCCTGCTGCTCCACCTTTTATTCTCTATCAAAAGAAGAAAAGAAAAAAAAAAAAAAAAAAGACAGACAGACATGCATTCTGTCTCACATTAGAGCTTCATGTATCATATATGCACAAATTTAAATTAGCCTCCTTTAGGATTACCATGTTCTCTAATTACAGACAACATTATTACAGTATTACGGACATAATCAAGGTTTTCCAAAAACAATCAGCAGCCAGACACTCTTAATGTTTTTGTCTGGTTATGAGAAACTGACCAAGTATTTCAGTTTGCCAATGTTTATCAGCTAGCTTCTCTCCTTGTCTACAGGAAAGAAGATGGTCCAACAATTAAGAAAGCAGGATAAAATCAGACTTGGATTTGAATCCGGTTCGCTTACACGCCAGATATGTTATCTTCACAATTTATCTGATCTCTTTGAACCTATTTCCTGTACTGTAAAATCCCTACCTCTTAGTTTGATATGCAGATTAACATTAAGAGTTCACATTTACCAAGTGTTGGGTACACAGCACTGTTCTAAGTACTGACATAAAACCTATTTTTAAAGGCAGCAGTGTTCTCACTTTACAGAAGTAGCAGCTAAGGAAATAAGACAATTAGGTAGGCCCATATTCACAAAGCTAGCAGGTAGAGGAGCCAAGACTCAAAAGTCAAAACACTACCTCTTAACTCCTATCTACAGGCTAACTGAGGTAACTTAGACCTCAGCACAGTGCTTGAGCCACAGGAAGCATTCAATAAAGGTTATTTTGATGATTGAAAATTTAAAGCCTCACATATTTCACTACACACAGGTCCCTCTCGACATGGCCCCACTGGTGTCAGCGAAGAGGAGAGAGTCACCTAGACAGGAAGGTGAAGATGAAGAAGTCTTAAAGAAATAATTTTAGGGGTGCCTGGGTGGCTCAGTCAGTTAAAGCATCTGACTTTGGCTCAAGTCATGATCCCAGGGTCCAGGGATCGAGCCACACGCTGTGCTCCCAACTCAGCAGAGAGCCTGCTTCTCCCTCTCTCTCTGCTTGCCTGTACTCTCTCTCTCTTTCTGCTGCTCTGCCTACTTGTGCTCTCTGTCAAATAAATAAAACCTTAAAAAAAAGAGAAATAATTTTAGTAGCTAAATAATTGCTTTGTAAATGTAACTTTAAGTTTTCAAATGAAAAAGCAGTTTTAATACTAGAAACCACATGGAAATGTAAAGAAACTTTGGGGGAAATGGGGAACACCTTGAGAACAAGTAATGAAGAAAACAAATTTAAGAACAGGAAGAAACACTTCTGCCCTCTTCTAATGCCCTGTGCAGCCAAAAATGAATTAGAGCTTTTTTAAAGCCTAAAAAAAAAACTCTAGCAAAATTAGAAATGCTGTGACTTGAACAGTCTGAACAGTCAGTTTATAGCAAGGAGACCCTAAACCTGGATACAAGCACGTAAAACAAGTGGCTCAAGTTCCAACACTTGCCATACTATACCTGTTAACTACCCTGGGGATCCTTAACTTATAACCTTGGTCTTACCTGGGACACAGAGACCAAGGACCTTAAGTGACAGTCTTTAAGGTCAAGCTACTAGTATCAGAATTAGCACAAAAACAGATTTTACTGAGCCACATTCAATAAATTTTCTTTCCCCTATGCAATTACCATAGTGTAGTTAGAGCTTCTTAAAAATACCATGCCTCGGGACGCCTGGGTGGCTCAGCTGGTTAAGCAGCTGCCTTCAGCTCAGGTCATGATCCCAGCGTCCTGGGATCGAGTCCCACATCGGGCTCCTTGCTTGGCAGGGAGCCTGCTTCTCCCTCTGCCTCTGCCTGCCATTCTGTCTGCCTGTGCTCTCTCTCTCGCTCTCTAACAAATAAATAAATAAAATCTTTAAAAATACCATGCCTCAACAAACAAACAAAAACCCTGCCTCAACTAATTTCTAGCAGCAGGCCAATTTGATAACCAACTATTTAAACCTCTTGTAAAAAAAAGACCATTTTTGTTTATCACTGTAGTCTCCTTATGCTCATGTTACCTGAATGTACTAATATTTGTTAAAGCAACTAAGCCCCTAGCCATCACCCTCAAATGCTAACGTTAAAAATAAAACCACACATCATTAAGTGAATTTCATACACTTATCCTTAAAACCATTCTCCTCTAGCCCATCAGGCCTGTTTTTATTTCACAGCCTATACCACAAAACCTTTACTATAGTACAAAAAGTATCTATCATATGCAATTATAACCATATAAAATTTAAATTCAGGGGCAAGCATAGGGGCACCTGGGCGGCTCAGTTGGTTGGGTGTCAAGACTCAATTTTGGCTCAGGTTCTGGTCTGGGGTCATGGGATGGAGCCCCAAAGCCAGCTTGGTGCTCAGCAGGAAGTCTCCTTTGGATTCTCTTCCTCTTCCCTTACCCCTCCCCTACATACTCTCTCTTTCTAAAATAAATATAATCTTTAAAAAAATAAAGAAAAAAAATAAAATCCAAGGAAAAGCATAAAAGGGCATTTTTCCACATTGAAGAAAACTCATGAAATTTTCCAGTTTTTTGCTGAATGAATCCTTCTCTGCCTTTGTGGAGCTTTAATAACTTACTCTCTGTTAAGGCTACTTAGTAGTCCACTACAAAAAGGAACGTCACCCCTATCAAAAAACAAATAGCACCAAGAACTATTAGTCTTCATTACATTCTCTCAGCCTTGCAACTTAAATTTTTTCCCATCAACAACTGAGGAAACTGGGCAGATTAAAGATCTGGCCTATTAAAGAGTGAAAAGAGCCATAGGAAACTTCCCATTCCAAAAAAATAAGCACACAGGCATTTAACCATCAATGGAAGGCCACATTTTGCTTTCAATTCTCACTTCCAGCAATATTCCACAGTCAATGAAAGGTCAAATAAAGCAGCAATGGAGAACAGTGAGAGACTGATTAAAGTTACATGTGAAGATTTCAGGAGTGAAGACTGCTAATTCAAACATAACAATTGTTATGTTTAACAGACCAAACCGCCCACACACCTTCTCCCCTTCTTCTCTGTACTACCCTCCTCCAGTCCCCGCCCCCCCCAACACCCTTGAACTCACATTGGTCAAGTGTTTGTCCAAACTGGCCTGGTTTTAGCAAGGAAGAAACATGCCCGATTTCAAGTCTGTGAAATACCTGGTGGATGGGGCATCATGTAATCTTAAACAGCAAACAGAGAAAGCACCACATCAATCAGTTACCATGAAGGCTGGGGCTCTCCATGGTAACCAGCCTCCATGCCTCTGCATTATAGATGCACTAAGCTAAAAGGATATATTCATCTTTTTTCTATACTTCTCTCTTTTCAGTGATGTGAAAAATGGCCAAGTTTATTTGGGCACAGAAATGAAGAAAATGTTAGTATCTAAATCATTGTTTTCATGGCCTCTACCTTTCAAGTCTTTCATAACTTTCAAGAATCCTACAAAATTCACTTAGCTTCATTATTCCTTAACTGTGTGTGCCCTATTTCTATGGGAAAATACAGCCATAACAGCTCTCTCAGCTGCAACTACATTAAGTCCTTTCTCAGTCTACTTCTACTATTTATACCTAATCGTAGGTAAAGGCACACTGGTCCAGTGAAAGGCCAGCATCCTCAGGCTCCAAAAAGACTGATTTCTCTAATACATATAGTTGGGATATCAGTGTGGCTCCATAGTTTTATAACTAATCCTAGTTTTTCAGAAAAATTATAAAAGTCATAATTGGTTGGAGAGATGGTAAGCATTCTTTCTAGAGCTACCTGTCCCTTACATTAGTTATTTACATCTGAGTCATTTTAAGTTACAAAGGAAAACAGCAATTGGGCACTCTTGTCTAACATAAACCCATCCTTGCACCCCTGGGCAACCCCTTTCTTCTGTAACACAACATGAGACTCTGCCCCACACCATGCCTTTCATAGTTCATTTGAAATGAAAAAATGAGTTATCTCAATTTAAAAGTCATTATTGAACTGACTAGAAGTTTTAAATATAGCCACTCTCCCATTCTCAGAAGTAGAGACTGACATTCCTTCTATTGTCTTCAGAAAAACAAGGCATGGCAGAAAATGCACATGTTTGGATTCAAACCAATCTGCACTTGAATCTCAGTTTGGTCACAACTTAGCTATTTAAGGTTGGCCAAATCCAACATCTTTAAGTTTCAACTTCTGCTTCAGTAAAACAGGTATAAAACCCGATTTACCTGAAAAGAAAGTGGGGAGGATGAAAGGAGATAGTAAACACAAAACATCAATACCTAAGTAGTGCCAATAAATATTAGTTACATTCCCTTAAAGAAATGCTGAGGTGAAAAAACTCTGGAGAATCCTTGTTACAGGAAAGAAGAGAACACTTCCTGGAAGCCTCCTTTATACATGCCACTTTGTTAAGCACTTTTTCATAATATCTTACTTAAATCTTAGATATCTTTTAAGTATCTTCCCCATTTCCCTGTTTTAAGAAGGTTAACTAAGCAGATCACAGAAGTGTTGAGTTCTATTTGGAAGCCAGGTCTTTCTGACTCCAAACATTAGGTAGGCTCTCTCTGCAGCATCCTTACATGGTGACTAACAAAAACACATACTGCTCTCAGTGTTTTTTTGTTTGTTTGTTTTACCAGCAATAAGCTAAAATCAACTGGGAAGAAGTTAGCTGAGCAACTGTATAAACATAATATCTTCTCCAAAGAAGACTATTTTAGATCTTAACCAAGCCTACCATCATAGTTAAGGTTCACTATCTAAAGGACCACAACTATTTCAACAACAGTTGTCCTTATACAGAAACCACTATTTACAAAATCGAGGTCATCAAAGGTAAGTAAGCCATGGTACAGGTCACCCATGCATATACAATATAATATGATCCCCAGCTCTAACCAACAACTAAGACTACTGCTCAAACCATCCCAAGGGGCCTTGGTGGCACCTGATTCATTCAAATTGGGTGCCTGCTATACAAATAGCACTCCTTACAGCAAACCCTTGTAAAAGTCTAAAACAAACCTACCATGTAATAAATTACTTATTTCATTTAAGATTAAGGCCCTAAGTAGCACAGAACTTTACAATTCCTATGTTATCTAAAAATTTCTCATTAGTGGGGCACCTGGGTGGCTCAGTCAGTTAGGCATCTGACTCCTGTTTTCAGCTCAGGTAACAATCTCATGGATTGTAGGATCCAGGATTCAGTCCCATGTCAGGCTCCTTGCTCAGCAGAAGTCTGCAGGCAAGAGTCTCTCCTTCTGCCCCTCCCTCCTCCTCCTCTCAAAATAAATAAATCTTTAAAACTAAATAAAAATGTCTTATTAGCATTACATAAATCATAGCTTCTCACAAACTATAAGTCCTAGTCAACTGACCAAATCTGTGAATCATTAAAACGTGTAGTAGAAAACTTAGTATTTTATTCTTCATATTTCACAGAACTGATATATAAGTACTTCTTATAACCCCATATTAAATTGCAAGTCTATTCTAAAACTTAAACTCCAATAGAGGTACGCCCAAAGCTTACAAAGCAAATGATTTACAACCATGGTTTTAAAGCTCTTTCTGAAGAACACCTTAAAGAATTTGATAAAAGCCTCTCTGCAAAAATGCAAATGTCTATGCATATAAAACTTAAATATGCTACTTTATGGCACCCCATTAAAGTCCATCTATAGTTCCCCTCAATTTATAGGGAATTCACCAGCCCCAGATAAATACCCCTTATTTAGAAAGTTATTTACAGTTTTATAAGGTTTAACTCTCAGTTTCTAAATAGCATGGTCCCTTATGTGGAATTTACACTTAGCAATTTATAATAAAATTTTATTTACCCACAGCTTTAAATAAAAAAGACCCTTCTTCTAAATCCTCTGAATTCTTGTAATACTAAAAAGCAACAACAACAAAAACACCTCTGGTGTCCTTGCTCCACAAATATTAAGAATGCTCAAGATGTGTGGCCCTGAACTAGGGATGGCAGAGAGAATTCCAAGATACTGTTCAAGGCCAGTGACCTTGAAAAGTTTACAATCTAGTTGTACAGTCTGTTCTACTAAAACAAAACAAAAAATCACCTCCTTTACACAATTTATGGACCATTTTGAACAAAAACAGGTGTGGCCCTTAAGCTAAAGCCTTTAAATAGATAGGAAAAGGGATACTGGAGGAAAAAAAAAAAAGCAGAAGATAGATCCAGAGAAAATAAAGAAGGAAAAATACAACCAAAAGTTTAAATTTTCTAAGTAATATATACCTAAGAATGTGTTTGATTTACCAGATATACCTGGCTTGAACACCTTTATAAACACTTCCACAAGCTAAGTCAACTGCAGAACTGGGAACAAAAAAATGATTATACTAAATTTAATAAAATCAATAGCACAAAAATTACGCATTTCTGTAAATATTCTACCTAAAAAAGTTACTGCAAACTATTAAGATAGTAAAACATCTTAAGCAGCTAAGAAAAAACATGGCTGCCATGCTCTTACACTCCCATTATCATGCCCACAGCAGAAATTGCCAATTAATCCCACCACCCTTTCTCCCTACTTAGCTTTATTTCTTTCAATATAAACTTCCAGTAGATACCAGGGTGAGCACTAAACTGAATCCATTTCTTGTCTTGATAATTACTTTTCAAATACTGTTCAAATCTACTAATTGAAGCACCAAAAATTTATATATTTAATGTCCAATGAATTCATAATAAACTTCTTTTGACTTGTCTTCCAAAACACAAAATACTCTATAAAACTTTAAATTTCTGTTTGTTAAAGAGAACGCAACACCACGGTCAACATAACATTACAAAAAGATATTTTTAAAAAATGTAACCCTCCACCCCCATGGAAAAGTTCCAGAAAACTGTAATTATCTATTTTTTGGCAGCTCTCATTTTCGACCCTATCTGAATAAAACCAGATGAAATTACTCTTTCAAATATCAATAAAATTAAAACTAAACAAGTCTAAACAAGTCTACATCATTTAGAGACATAAAATTTAGGGGTTGCCTGGGTGGCTCAGTCAGTTAAGCATCTGACTTTGGCTCAGGGTTCTAGGATTGGGCCTCTTCAGGCTCCCTGCTCAGCAGTGTCTGCTTCAGTCTCTGTCCACAGGGGCCTGCCATCCACCAGCTCCTGCGCATGCCCTCTTGCTAATAAATAAAAAACTTAAAAAACAATCAAGTTTAAAAAATTATGAGAAAGATTGATATTGTCCACATAGTTTAAAAGAAATACAATATTAATCAAATCAATATTAACAAAACTTTAAAGAGAATATATGTGACCATTTAAAATTTACCACTTCCTTCCAAAAGGAATTATGGTAGAACACAGATTCCAGAAGTAGATGATAAAGAGGGAAATAGGGGCACCTGGGTGGCTCAGTCAGTTGCGTGTCTGCCTTCCACTCAGGTCATGATCCTAGGATTCTGTGATCAAGCTGGCAAGTGTGGCTCCCTGCTCAGTGGGGAGTCTGCTTCTCCCTCTCCCCAACTCATGCATACACACGCTCACTCTCTCAAATAAATAAAAAATCTTAAAAAAAAAAAAAAAAAAAAGAAGGGAATAAAAACATATCCAGAATTCTAGGGATCACATTACAGGTGGGTGATGCTTAGGACAAAGTAAACTAACAGGAAGGCGTGAAAACCTGGATTCAGGAAGTTGTATGAAAGCACTGTGAGTTAAGAAAAACGCCCCAAATCTAGCAATGTATTTTAAATACATAGGATTCCATGGATAAACCAGGAGGTACCAGCTTCCTAGCCTTAATAGCAGGGTTCCAGTCTTTCATAAACACAGGCAAAGTTAACAGATGACAACACAATGTCAGGAATATAAACATCATAAAAAGGGGCATTTCCCGATGCCTCCTCTAACCTCAATCGGTACTAATACTAAAAATAATAGCTTTCAGAAAGTATCTGTCAGTGTCCACTAGGGAAACTAAAGTGTATCTTTTTTTTTTTAATATTTATTTTTAAGTAATCTCCACACTCAACATGGGACTCAAATTCACAACCCCAAGATCAAGAGCTGCACGGTTTATTGACTGAGCCAGCCAGGTGACCCAAAAACTAAAGTACATTTTAAAATACTTTTTTTCCTACTGTTCTTTCTCAGCAGAAGCTCTACGGTAGGCATGACCACAAATTATGTATATCCTACAAATCACAGACTTCCTCACATACACCCATGCAGACCTTGTCCATTACTTCCTGTAATTTTAAGTGTAAGATGGTTTGAAAAAGCTTTGTACTACTTTTACAAGGACGAAAGTATAATAAATATTTCTGCTCAAGACCTCTTTTTCTCCCTAAAACAGGAGTTAAACATCAGCCAACTATAAAGACTCAGACTACTCATAAGCCCTTAAAAATACATTCGCATGGTGCTTTTTCATTTGGATAGGCCACTCATTTGAAGGAAAATGAATTTAAAAATTTGCCTAAGTTGCCAAACTATAAACGGAGACTTAAAAAAAAAAAAAGACAACTGTATTCCCTAAGACAAACTATTTTGAATTAATGAACAGGACATCAGAAAAGTAAGGTTAATATCTGAGCAGTTATTGGTGGAAAAAGACGCAAAAGAGATAGGAATGCTCAGTGTACATTTATGGGTCGCCTCTTTTCTTAGTGGCTTTATTACCTGCAGCACTAAGTAGAAAATACACCATTTATTTTGTGCCTATTTGATAAATGCTAAGAAGAAGTCTAAAGACAAAGTTCCTTCAGAGGGCCAATTAAGAAAAGCCACGGTTTTCCCACCACTGAAAAGAATTAAAGAGTTGATTGGTAAGGAACCCATCTTCTTCCTCTTCTCTTATCCAGAAGAAAAAGTCTCCTATATGGTCCCAGCCCGGAAAGAGGCTCCAGCCTCCAGCAGTGAGTAGCTAAAAGCAATGATTGCAGCCCAGACTAGGTTCTTACCTCCTGGATGCGCTTCCTGGCCCGCTGAAGCACTTCTTCGTAGCCCTTCTGCCGCAGCTCGCTAAGGCTTTCGTAATACTCCTCGGGATCATCGGTCTCAGTGAAAAGTACCTGGGAGAGGATCTTCCAGCCGCAGGTGTCCAGGCCATGGCCCAGGTAGACCTGGAGCTGGTAACACAGAGTGTCGATCTCCTGCTCGGTCATCTCTGGGGCGCCCCCGAACAGCACGGTCCACATGCCAGAGGGCTCCTCAGGAAATACGGGCAGGCACTGCTCCAGCTGCGAGTTCACAGAACACAGCTGCTGGTGCACAGCACGCAGATCCTGGAAGGAGAAGAGCCCGGCCCAGCTACACTCCTCGGCCGGGGACTCCAGCTCGACGGTGGAAGGCGGCTGCTCTGCGTCCGACAGCGCTAGGGCTGCCGGGGCCACCTCGTCCTCCCTCACCATTTCCAGCACCTCTATCTCCTCGGAGACAGCCCCGCAAGCGCTCACTACTCGCACGGAGGACAACGGGGCCTCCCTGGGCGCCAGCGGGGCCGCTGCTGCAGCGGCCCCCGCCACATCTTTGCCTTCAGATCCCCTTCCGACCGGGCTAGTCTTGGCCCGCACTGGGCTCCTGAGGGGGCTCTCCGCCCCTTTGCCCGCCGGACACCGCAGCAGCGGGTCCCCACGAAGGCTGCGCGCGCTCCGCGGAGAGCCGCCCTCTGCCCAGGCCGCGCTCCTCCGGGGCCCCGGGCTTCTACCCAGAGTCGCAGAGGCCGTGGCCTCAGGCCGGCCCTTGCCCGCTGGGCTGCCTGGCCCACGGGTCCCATCCGACGCGGGTGCTCCGAGCTCAGCGGCCCCTCGTACCCCCGCCTGCTCCCGGGAGCCGCTCCTCTGCCTCTGGGCCGTCCGGTTGTGGCAGGTTATGGCAAACTTGCCCTCAATCTCGTTCCAGGCCACAATGAAGACGAACTTGTGCTTCTCGCGCTCGTCGAACACATGGGGCCTCACGGCCACCCAGTCCGACTCGAGCGTCTCCTCCAGCGCGAACGACATGGTGGCTCCGGTGCCGGGCCGCGGGGGAGGCGCTGCAGGCGCTGCCCGCTCGAAGACTCACCGGCTGGCGGCACCGCGCCCCCCGCTCACCCTCGCTGGGCGCCTTCGGCCATCTTAGCGCGCTAGCCGGCTCTCCCCGCTTGCTCGACCGGCCCTCCTTACTTGAACCCGCCGCGCTCCTTTGTGGCGCGGCTCACAGGAAAGACAATACGCGTCCCCGGAGCAGGTAGTTCACATGGTCACGTGCGGCTGGATCTGTTTACAAGCCTGGTGCTGCGGCAGCGCCTCGCGCTCGTCCCGGCCGCCCCCAGCGCGAGGCCGCGGTGCTGCGTCTGCGGCGCTCTGAAGGTGAGGAGCGGGTCCCGCGGGGCCGGGCAGGCCGGTAGGCGGTAGGAGCCGGCGATGTGTACGTCTACGCCGTTCGCCCAGGCCGGTCTCCCCGCCCCTCCTCCTTCTCCTCTTCCCGACTGCCGGGAGCCGGCCTGACGGATAGACGCGTCTCCTAAACTCTGAGCCTCAGTATCGCCACAATGTTGCCATTTGGCTGCTGACGTAGGCTGCTCCACGAGGGACGTAAACACGGGCACGTGCCGCACGCTGGTGACGCGGCGGCGGCGGCGCGCACACCACGCGCGCGCGCGCCGGCACCGCCCCTCCCCGTCCCCCGCCCCCGCCCGCGAGCGGCCGCGCGCGCGACTCCTGCCTTCCGCGCAGCCTCCTTCCCCAGCCGCGGAGCAGGCTCTCCACAGTCGGCAGGTTGGGAAGACGGTGAGCGTGGTACGTGTGTCTTGCGGGACAAGTGGCTTCTGAGCTCCGGGGAGAGTCGGTGTATGTAACCCCTATATTCAGAAAGTGCTCTGTAACGTCACATGAACTATATGCTAAACTTTATTGGGATGCCCCAAACTGTTGAATTCTCCTCTAACACCTTTGAGACACAATTTAAGATGTGGAAGGGAGGTGTCTGAAGACAGCCAATAGAACTCCAAAACCAAATTAAGTAAGTGAAAATTCAGTCATGTCCTAATAGGATGACTGTTTACGGTTCAGTCCATCTGCGCTTTATTGCTTCAGGTTTCGTCATAGTGTACTGTTCTGGGAACCTCGTTTTGAGGTCATTGGCTTAAGTCCTTTTAAAGTTGGATTCAATTATCTAGAGACCTCAGAATGCACATAGAAAAAAATCATGTAAATCTGAAGAATTTTGCTATTTATATATTTTTTCATTAAAAAATGAAACACATTTTTTAAATTGCTGGGTGGATCTTATAATCTAGTTTATATTATAGGTATTCTCTTTACTGTTAGCTCCCGATTCATAGCGCAGATATTCTGCATCCACAGTAAAGTACAATGGGAATTATTCTTTTACTTTTATACATATTTCTCAAATTATGCAAAACCATTTGGATTAAAGGTGCATTGTTAGCTACACTTACTTCAATACACTGGCATCCGAATAAACAATCTAAATTTTTAGCCCTGTCGCTCAGGTGGACATTGTAGACCTATAGATCTGCTTGGACTAGAAAAAAATATATACTACTTTGGGCAGGATGAGCAAAAAGGGGAAAGGACAGGTTTTTTAAATGTTCTTTTACAATTCTTTATGTAGAACCACAAATTTGCAAAGCCTGTAACTGAACATGTCCTAACTCTCAAATGCAAATCAGAGATAAAACTTTCAAAATCTGTATCACCAGCTAAGCAAAAGATAGCATATCAAGGAAAACTTACCTGTCTTTTCTGCTAAAAAGATACCACTAAAAATTTTTCATAAAAAGTGATGACATGATCATTAGCTCTCTTCTTGTAATACATTATAGATTACTTTGAATACCAATAATGAACCCTAAAAGAATGCTTATAGGAAATATTTTTTATTTACTTATATATTAAAACTGCAATATTTATCCACAAATGCTAAATTATGTCTTCTCACAATAGTGCTAGAAAAAATTGTTTCATGGCCATACAGGTTTTAAATATTTTTTCCCAAAGACTCCGACCTCTGTGTTTTGTCAAAGGGGTTGTTCAATGTATCTCATTTCCTCTATCTTAGTACTTATTATCCTAGAAATGAAAAAGAAACAAACCAAAATCCCCATGGCAGTTTACTGTAGTACTCTACAATTCTTTACCTAGCTGTGGATTTGTCTGTCAAGCTAGATCTCTGAGTGTAAAAATTACTCCCTAGGAATAAGTAATACCACAGAAAGCCACATACACCTAACCAGCTTTGAAAAAGCTTGAAAATAATTTTCTGTGTGAATTTTTTTTTTAACTATTGAGGATTGCGAGGTAATCTGGGAAATGCTTGAACTTTTTAGGCTTTTTAATAAAAACTGTAATCATTTACATAGCAGCTTTCAAATTACATAGGATTTTCCTGCACATTTTTATTTTATCCTCACAACAGTCATATAATGTACTTAGGAAAGAGATAAGTCTTTAATTTTACATGTGCGAAAACAGCAGTTCTGATTACTTAGTCACACATTCCAGGACTGAGAACAGAGAATGAATGAATGGAGTTCAGGGGCCTAATGGACACATCTGTCCCAATTAGATTCTCCCAGAAGGAGACACTAAAAAGAAGTTCAAAATGCAAAAGTTATGAGGGTTAACACTTGTAAAAGGAAGGGGTCAGAAGCAGGATTGCGCAGACCACCCCAACAGGGAGCCCCAGAGCAAAGATATTTTATTTTATAATAATATAATAATTATTATATTATATATAATATTAATTAATTAACATTAATTAATTATATAATAATTACTGGTTAATATCAATATTAATTGATATATTATATAATTATAATAATGTAATATGAATAATAATATAATAATTATTACTATATTCTTAATAATAATTAAGATTATTAAGAATAATCTTAATCTTCTTTAAGATTATTCCTTAAAGAAGTTCCCCCATTGAGTAAAAATGATAAGGCCCCCTTGCCCAGTCATTGACTTGGGACCACCTTGAGAAAAGCATCGGATGATAACCTGAAGCTGACTCTGAAGACAAACAGCTGGACACTCAGCCAACCACATTCCTTGCAGATGTGGAGTGAATCTTTTTTTTTTTTTTAAGATTTATTTATTTATTTTGGAGAGAGAGCAAGAAGCAAGAGTGGAAGCTTCAGAAGGTGTGGGAGAGAGAATCTCAAGCAGACTCCCCACTGAACACAAAGCCTGATGTGGGGCTCCATCCCATGACCCTGAGATCACAACCTGAGCCAAAACCAAGAGTTAGATTCTTAACGGACTGTATACCGGGCACACCAGAGCAAGTCTTTTCTTAAAGGATGATGTGATTGCCACATCTCTACATCTGCTACAGTTTACCTTGTGTGCTCCATGGATCCACTTCATAACATATTCGGGGAGCAGCTCCACTCTGGTCAGCCCCTCTTCCTGAGGGCAAATTTAGAAGAGCCAAACTATAGCCTCCACTGCTGTGGTCAGTCTCATGGCCAAAACTCGTACTCATCGTCTCTCTCCTCCACTGTCTGTTCTAAAGTCCCTCACTCTGCTAACTTTAGTGGCTCACATGGTGGTGTTTCCTAAACTCTCATTCCTGAGGAGTCTGAACTCCTGGTGACCTTACCCATGTATAGCCTCCATTACCGCATCATTGTATTTGTCACAATTAGGCAGAGCGTACCAAGAGGCATCTAGGGGGCCACCAGAGTTCAATGCACATTCCTCCCTGCTCCCATCATGTAACACAGCCCTGCCTCCTCCCACTGATCAGTGTTGACTACCCCTGACAAGGTGGTGATTCCTCTTCTTGCCTGCTACTTTCTGACCACAAAGAGCCCAAAGTGTCCAAATGGTAGCTGTAGATTCTGGGTCAATAAGATCTTTACTATCTCATGAAAAGAACATACCCATTTTGAAGATCAGGACCTCTCACCTTACAGAATTCAGCTGGTCACTTAAAATGATGGTGAGGCCATTCCTGCTTCCACTCCTTGGTTTCATGTATTCTTTCCTTTGGGGACATAGTGCTACGTGAAGTTCTATAATTCAGTGTTTATACATGTTTTGGAGAACACTACCCCCACCCTTGCAGGGCGTTGCTTCTGAGCTGGTGCTGCAGCTGTGCCTTCATCATGCCATGAACACTCTATTTAGCCAGCAGCTTCTGGATGTCACAGTATGTGACATGACTAGTGGATCTGTAAAATGAGTTCCCTGATTAGATACTATATTGTTTCGTGTCTGTAAATCAGGCATTCTGTGAAGTGGCTTAATCATGCTGACAGGAAAGGCAAGCCCATACCCAGATTAAGTTTCTATTCCCATGAGAAAAACTGCTGCCTCTTCTGGGATGAAAATGGTCCCAAGTAGTCCATTTGCTGCCAAGTGACCTGTTAGCCTCCTTAAGGAATAGTGCCATACTGGTGGCTCAGTGTTGATTTCTGTTGCTGGTATGTTGATCATTCAAAGCCGGCAGTCCCTAGATTGGCCTTCATAAGTGGAAGTCATGTTTTTTGACCCATGCAAAGCCTCCATCTCTTTCACTGTGGTCATGTCATCTGTTTACCTATCATGCCAGTGAATGTCAACTAGTCAAGTTACTTTGTCTGCTTGGTCATTCGGTTCCCAGACCACGTAGACACTTTCTGATGGGTATTAAAATACATTATAACAATCTTCACACCTTGCTCCCACTCTCATATGTCTGTCTACATGTCTCTTTTCCAGACTTTCTCTTCTGTAATATTTGAATTTTTCTCCTTTCAGGACCCAGACCATTCCCCACTGGTGAGAGCCCATATGTGTTTTGACTTTAGGCCGCTTTCCCTTTCACATGAAGTAGATGACCAGATGCATCTCCTGAAGCTGTGCTCATCAGGAAGATTTATCTTTCACAAATTGTCTCATCACAGGGCACTTGGGTGGCTCAGTCGGTTAAGCATCTGACTCTTGATTTCCGCTCAGGTCAAGATCTCAGAGTCAGAGACAGCCCTATGTTGGGGTCCATGCTGGGCATGGGACCTCCTTAAGATTCTCCCTCCCTCTCTCTGCCCTTCTTGCCCCACCTTCTTGCCCTCTCTTAAAAAACAAACAAACAAACAAACAAAACCCAAATTGTCTCATCACTATTTTTCACAGCCACACTGAATAAGTTATATAATGCAGACAGCATCCACTTTTGATTTTCACCTAATACCAAATCAACCCATCCATAAACCAAGCTGCTGGGGGGAGGGTACGGTTCCTCCTTCTTCAGCTGATTGAGTGGGAGGTCCCTATAGTCACTGGTATGAGCTCAGAAGAGACACTCCTACATAGTGGATGCCATGATAGGACACAGTAGATGCCATGAGGTTCTAAACACACTCTTCATGGCCCTTGCAGTATCATTTCTTCTTGCTCATACTCAGTCTCAGATGTACCATTTCCATCTTATGATGGATTGCTACTGGGCCCATCTTACTTTACAACTTATTCCCAACAGATGATGGACTGTTCCAGACTTGTGGCTGCTTGCTATCCCAAAGTCAAGCATTCCAGCTCTGTCAGAGCACCTTAGCATGCTAGGAGCTGTTTTACAAAAGGTGCATAACTCTCTGCTGCAGACAGTATAACCTTGCTCTATAACCCCAGGAGCCAGAGTTGTGATTCTTCCCCTGGGACTTGTCATAAACTTCATACCATCTCCTTTTCTACCATTAACATCTCAAATACCATGGAGTGTGCTGAGATTATTTGTTCTAAAGAGAAGGTCTACTTGCTCTACAGCGAGGACTGTTGTCTCCAAAGCCTAAGAAGGCTTTACAGTTGGGGCACCTGGGTGGCTCAGTTGGTTAAGTGTCTGCCTTCTGTTCAAGTCATGATCCCAGAGTCCCAGAATCAAGCCTCACATCAGGCTCCCTGCTCAGCGGCTAATCTACTTCTCCCTCTGACCCTCCCCCATCTCGTGCTCTCTCTCTCACTCGAATAAATAAATAAAATCTAGAAGAAAAAAAAAAAGAAAGCCTAATAGTCATTGTTCTTCATTCATTGTGATAGTGGATGCATGATACAGCAATTTGCCCTTTATTTTGAAGGGAATGCCCTGGCATTCACCTGATTATGGGATGTGCAGAACTTTACCAAATTGTCAAGTGCCTGAATTTTTGTAGTCTCTCTCCCTCCCTTTGGAGTATATGTGTCTTACCAATTCTCCAGCACACTAGTACCCTCTTACTTATTCATCTGCCAGATCATCATGATGTCATCAATGTAATGAATCAGTAGGATGTTCTGTAATATGTCCAGATGGTCCAGATGTCTTCAGGCTGCATTATGACAGATGGTGGGAAAGTTAACACAGCCCTGCAGCAAAGCGTTTCTGATCTTTCCTGACCAAGATAGAAGAGTATACATTCACCAACCCAGTGGCTGCATACTACATACCAGAGACCATATTATCTGTCCTCACAAAGAAACTACATCTGGCTGGGCAGCTGTGATCAGGGCTATTTCTTGGTTGAGCTAGCAATAGTCTCCAGGATTCATCTGGTTTCTGCAAGGACCAGACCAGCAAATTAAAAGAGATATGCTAGGGACCCACCAGGCCTGCATCTTTAAGAGTGGCACTAATCTCTGCCCTCCCTCTCGAGGGTTACACCATTTTTTTTTTAAAGATTTTATTTATTTATTTGACGGAGAGAGATCACTAGGCAGAGAGGCAGGCAGAGAGAGAGAGAGGAGGAAGCAGGCTCCCCGCTGAGCAGAGAGCCCGATGCTGGGCTCAATCCCAGAACCCTGGGATCATGACCTGAGCCGAAGGCAGAGGCTTAACCCTCTGAGCCACCCAGGCGCCCGGTTACACCATTTTTGATTCAGTATCTTGATAGGAGGGGGACAGTATCAGGGGGTTCCTGTTTGGCCTTCCACACATTGATAGCTCTCACCAACAGGTCCAATGTGTGGGTTACTCCAATCACCACATATGCCAATCCCAATTATATATTGGAGGACTAGGAAAATGAGTACCAGATGAGTTCCCAGACCAAGTGGACCCAGACTTTTGCTAACTCTTTTTGTCACCTGGGTCTTGTATGTATATCCTCACTGTAACACAGAGCTTGTGATAAGTTTTGGGTCAGTGATATCGGTGCCAACTTGGACCCTGATCTCCAACAGTGCTTGAAATGTCTGAATGTCTTCCTTTCCCCAGTGAACAGACACCCAAGTACATGGTCTAGATCCCATTGGGGAAGCACTGGGGAAATCATTATGTATTATAGGGCCCTTCTCCCTCAGATCCAATTACCTCATCAATAAGTACCAGATTTGAAAACTGAAAAATATTTCAGGTTCAGAAACTGGGCAAGAGACTTTGAGGGTAACTTCCTTCAACTCCCCAGTCATCCACTCTTGCTCTGTGTGGACTATGTATATTAAACAGTGTGTTTTGGCTGCTTAGCAATTTTTGCCCTCAAGACACTGTATTCTATTAACCTCCCATAACTGTGGACACTGTGACCCTCTGGTTTCTGATGGTGAAATGCTACCACCAGGGCCCCCTCATCCTCATTGCTATCAGTGAGCCAAATTATACAACCGCTTCTCGTGCCACTGACTCTGGCCTACAGAGGAGACCTGCACTACACTTGGTAGTGATGCTGGGGGCCAACGTACCAGATCATTTCTAACACCCTCAGTGAATAATGAATCCTTTGGGCCTTCCTGGGGAACATATTTCTTCTCCTGGCCTCAGGTAACATTTAAGTTGTCATCACTTATAGCCTTCAGTTAAGTTCTAAATATTTATATCCTAAATCTTTGGACACAATTATTTCTCCTTTCATTCTTAATGACCTATCTAGAGAATCCTTGGAACCCATACACATAACCACTGTGCTCCTTAGGATCTTCCAAGCAGATTCCAAGATGAGAGTAGATGAGCAAAAGATTTTGGGGGTGGGATGAATACCTGTGAGGGAAAATGGAGAGGAAGCCAGAGCTAGGGGGAGATGCAGTAAATAGTGATAGAGAGGGGGGGAAAAGGAAGTGTCAACAGAAAGCATCTTAGAGTGCAGGGTAGTCTAAGAAAGTTTTCACTAGGCCAGTGGGGAATCCTCAAGCCCCTGTCCCCTGTCAGAGGAGTTTCCTGTCTCCCAGCCTCACTCAGTCATTGGCTAGGAGCAGCCTGTGGGAACTGTGGTGGATTCATAACACGGCAGCATGGCCTATGAGTATTATGCTTGGAGATCTGAGAGGCACATTCTCATGGCTGCCGCAAACACCATCTGTGCTTTAAAAAAAAACTTGGTACTATTTATTCATTGATTCATGACACATCGAGAACACAAATATGAGTACGATGTAGTGCTCACACTCTAGCAACTGGCTTCAGTTTGACTGGATTATGAATAAATTTCAGAAATTAGGAATAAGACATAGATTGCCAGAATCTCCTGAGGCAGATCTTCAGGCTAAAGCTTCATTATTTTGTTTGAAATGATTTGAAATTCCTGAGCAGGTTCTAAGCTTAACCAGTAAATGGGGTTTGGATTCTTCCCCACTTGCCCAGGAAGCTACAACTGTACCTGAAAATTCTGTGGCTTTGGAAAAGATCTGAATTAGTGTGGCATTATGGCACAATGCTAATATTTGGTGTTGAATACATAAATGCTTATTACATTATTTTTTCTGTATTTTATTTATTTTATTTTTTAAAAGATTGTATTTATTTGTTTGAGAAAGAGAGAACGAATGAGCCTGAGCAGGGGGGAGGGCCAGAGGTAGAGGAAGAAGCAAACTCCCCCCTGTTCTGAGCAGAGAGCCCCACAGGGGCTAGATCCCAGGACCCTAGGATCATGACCTGAGCTGAAGGTAGATGCTTAACTGACTGAGCCACTCAGGCACCCATTTTTTTTCTGTATTTCAAAAATAGTTCCTAATAAAATTAATAATTTAAAAATACCTTCAGTCATTAAAATTAATCACAGCTACACTTATTAACATGGATATATTTCAAAAACAATGTTGAAGGAAAAAAAGAAGAACTTGCAGTCGGGTATATATGTTATGAGGCCATTTCAATATATCTTTTTTGATGTCACTTATTTATTTGAGAGAGAGAGAGCACAAACAGGGGAGAGGAAGAAGCAGGCTCCCTGCTGAGCAAGGAGCTGAATTCGGGGCCCAACAGGATCCCAGGACCACCACCTGAGCGAAAGCCAGACACCCAACCAACTTAGCCACCCTGGCACCCCACCATTTCAATTTTTTTAAATAAGCAAAGTGATATTCTATATTATTTACAGATATATACTTATGTGGTAAAAATATATATATAAATTTTAAAATGCGAGGGCAGGACACACACCAAGATCCAGATAGTTCTCCTTGGAGGAGAGAAGGAGATGAATAGGATTGTGGAGGGATACAATGCACTCTGGGCATTGAGTGCATGGGTATTTGTTATATTACACTTGGTGCTTCTTGGTATACTTATGATAGTTCATATTTTGAAAGGAATTAAACATTGCATTCTAATTGGTCTTTTCTTTGGTTATAACAAAAGTATCCATGTAAGAATATGCCACCATTTGACTGGCGTGAAAAGGAAAGGAAAATAAAGTCTTCTATAAATCTGCACTTGCCATTTTTTCCCAAAATATCCTTTGTTGCACCCATTTTTCAAAACACTGGCTTGATGTCACTGATTAAAACTGCTCCCCCCCGGGGCGCCTGGGTGGCTCAGTGGGTTGGGGCCTCTGCCTTCGGCTCAGGTCATGATCCCAGGGTCCTGGGCTCTCTGCTCAGCAGGGAGCCTGCTTCCTCCTCTCTCTCTGCCTGCCCCTCTGCCTACTTGTGATCTCTGTCTGTCAAATAAATAAATAAAAAACCTAAAAAAAAAAAACAACACAACAGAACTGCTCCCCCAGTGCTTATGTGCCCACTTATTTCTGTGGGTACTAAACCTCCATTGCTGTGGTGGAGAAACATACGGGCGTAGTCAGTCACAGAAAGTTAAAGAATAATCATGGTTGTAGTTAATTCTCCTACAGGCAAATCCTAGATTCTGCCTCCCTCCCCACTGATTAAAATTCCAGGTTTTAAACAAATTTATGGAGAAAGAATATTAAGTGATAACTATTTACATCCCTTTATATTACCTGCTCTCTGATCTTTATTAACTCCCATATCTCTGATTTGCACAGTTGCCATCCCTTCATAGAGATTTTGTTGCTGTCTTTTTATTCAACTTCAGTTCAAAGTTCTGTGTATCCACCTAGTGTTCTATAGTTTTCCAGCTTGATAATATACTTCAGTTTATTTAGCCTTAATGCTATTGTTGAATTTTTGAGATTTTTCCAACTTCCCAGTATTATAAATATTGTTTCTATGGCCATCTTTGTATGAACTACTTTTTTTCCTTTCTGGTCATTTCCTTGAGGTATAATCTGAAAGTGGAATTAGGCCAAAGGGTCTGAATAGATATGAATACGACCCTAAGTTCATATTCCATTATAATATCAATTTACTTTAAGCCCAACAATACTGGGTTTACACATCTTAATACATCTTAAAACTTTAAGTAGGTATATAATGAGTGTTAAGAGTTACCTAATTAAAAATCCTTTCAGATGCTTTTTAATTTTTTTTTTGTCTAATCATTGTGGAAAAATAAAATCAAGCAAGTGAAAGTGCCCTCTAAACCTCCACCCCTCATGGACTCCAAGTGCCAGTTTGGTTTCTATTCTTTCATGTTATTTTAAATGCATGGCAATAGTTTCATTCTTGAGACTTCAGGCAACATTGGTTAATTCTTTGGGGACCCACCCAGCTAGTACATCCTATGTGTTTGGTACTTTTCCCCCTTGACTTTGCTGTTCCTTTGATGATTTCCTTTCTCTTCAAATTTACAGCACTATTCTTTTCACCAGCTCTTTCCTCTCAAACTTACAATATAAGCCAATCTCCCCAAACCTTCATTTCCTGCCCTTGGACCTTTCAGCTACAGGCTTATTTTTAAGCTTCACAATCTGTGACTCTAATCCTTAGCAGTATCTCAAAACACTATTCTTTTTTTTTTTTTAAAGATTTTATTTATTTATTTGACAGAGAGAGGCAGCGAAAGAGGGAACACAAGCAGGGGGAGCAGGAGAGGGAGAAACAGGAAGGCCTCCCGCTGAGCAGGGAGCCTGATGCCTAATGCCCTCCTTGATCCTAGGACCCCAGGATCATGACCTGAGCTGAAGGCAGAGGCTTAACGACTGAGCCACCCAGGCACTCCTCAAAACACTATCTTAACCTCACCCCAGATTATTTATATTAAGATCTTAGAGGGTGGGATCCAAGAATCTACATTTTCAAAATGCCCCCAGGTGATTCTAAAATAGATGCAGTGTTGAAAACTACTGTGTGGCTCTGGTTTCTGGAATGATTGCTCTATACTTCCATGTTTTTACTTTTTTCACTGATTACATTCTCCTGAATTCTCTATAAACTTGTCTCTGAGTCTTCTGCTTTCCTGAAACTAGTATCCTTTTGATCAAATTCAACACCATTCAGTCATGAAAATAGGTGTTAGGTCTAGAAATTGGCTCTCTGCCCCTGGTGTAATTTTCCCGTTTTCTGCCCCGGTGTAATTTTCCCGTTACTTCAGAAGTTTCATATTTGTTTATTTCAAAGTTTCATGTTTGTTAATATATGTTATCTCTTGCTGCACTGAAAATTGCCCTAAAGTTCACTGGCTTGCAACCACAAAAATCATGTCTTTGTTCTGATTCTGCAGTGTGGGAAAGGCTGGGTAGAGACTATTGGTCTCTGCTCAATGTGGTGTTGGCTGGAGGGCTTAACTGGGGTTTGAGAATCCAAGGAGTTTGAGTCACATGTCTGGTGCTTCAGCTGCCTCTTGTTCTCCAACAGAGAGGTTGTACTTGTTTTATACAGTGGCTCAGGGCCCTCAAGAGAACAAAAGCTGAAGTTGCCAGATTTTGTAAAGCCCAGGCCGGGGAATAGGTCACATTCTGTTTATCAGAGCAAGCCACAGGCCAGCCAGATTTGAAGACAGAGGAAATAGATTCTGCTCTGAATGGAAAGGAGTAGCATGTGTGGAGCTGTGGGAGGTTTCAAGCAGGGGAAATATGCCAGTCATGGGGTAGACAAATAATCTCCCTTGGAATCATTGAGGGAACAAAGGAATAAATGAAAGAATAAGATAATAAAAAGCATAGGACAGAATACTTTAAAATTTACAGATAGCATGTAAATAATTAAGTCTTTCATATAAAGGAATATGTTCAATTTTAGAGACTGATTACATTCAGTTTTGCATCAGAAGAGAGGCTGCGGAAAGTGATGGATATTCTACATCAAGACAGATTGTGTCAGGCCAGGCCAGAGTACATTAGGCAAGAATGAGAGACATAGAAGGAGCCCAGGCCAACAGGAGACAAGATTCTGGGCTTAAGTGTTAAGTATGGTGCTCAACTTAGCCAGTCCGGAGTGGAGTGTAGGTCAATAGGGGTCAGCCTGGGGCTGGGTTGGTCATATTCTCTTTTCTATTTCCTTACTGGGTCATCTGTTCTCCCTACCCTAATCTGCAGAAGAAGCAGCTCTTAGTATTGAGGAAGGATAACTGGAAGGCAGGCAGGCAGGAACACTGCCTGCTGTCCTAAGAGGAAACCATCTTTAAAAGGATTTTACACCAACCTGGAAGGGGTCCTCTACCCTTTCCCCTGTGATAGATAGGTAACAAAAACCCTATTAGATGACAGGCACAGGGAGGGTTAATCAGATTAAAACAGCCCTCCAACAGCCCATAAAAACCACTAGAATTAGAAACTCCAGGTCCTCTGCCTCCTCAGGAGCTTTGTACTATCCCTTTGCTGTCACTCAATAAACCTTGCTTTGCTGCCCGCCACTCTATCTGATCTACCTCTTCATTCTTCAAAGTGGCGTGACCAAGAACCATGGGCACTGATGGAGAAAAAAATCCTGGAACAATATGAGTTGATATTAATCATTTTTGCCAGGATTACTGAAAATATAGTGTAGTAGCCAGCATCCAAGATGGCTCCCAAGGATCCGCACTTCCTGGTATCACACTCTTGTCTAGTCATGTCCCACATTGTATGAGGATTGGTCTGTGTGACCTATAGAATATGGTAAAGTAACGGTATGCCACTTCCAAGATTAGGTTATTAAAGACTGAGGGTTCCATCTTGAACACTCTCTCTCCTCTCTATCTCTCTATTTCTGGCCACTCACTCTGAGGGGAGTGTGTCATCACATTGTGAGCAGCCCTGTGGAGAGACTCACGTGACAGGGAACTAAAGCCTAGGCCAACAACCTTAAGAGTGAACTTAGAAAACCTATTGTCCAACCTAGTTGAGCTGTTAGCAGATAACTGTTAGCTCTGCTAACAGCTCAACTACAGCCTCTTGAGAGACTCTGAGGCACTTGCATCCACCTAGGTCACTCCAGAATTCCTGACCTTTAGAAACTGAGAGATAATCAGTCGGTGTATGTATGTATGTATGTATGTATTGAGAGTGAGCAAGCTCATACAGGTACTTTCACAAAAGTGGGGGCTATGGCACTAGGAGAGAGAAGGAGAATCTTAAACAGGCACCACACTCAGTGCTTAGAGCAGAGCTTGATCTGATGACCCTGAGATCATAATCTGAGCCAAAATCAAGAGGCAGATGCTTAAGCATCTGAGCCAACCAGACGTCCCAATGGGTTTGGTTTTATTTTTTATTTATTTAAATTTTTTTTAGATTTTATTTTATTCATTTTAACAGACAGAGATCACAAGTAGTCAGAGAGGCAGGCAGAGAGAGAAAGAAAGAGAAGCAGGCTTCCCGCTGAGCAGAGAGCCCGATGCGGGGCTTGATCCCAGGACGCTGGGATCATGACCCGAGCCAAAGGAAGAGGCTTTAACCCACTGAGCCACCCAGGCGCCCCTGGGTTTGGTTTTAAATTGCTAGGTTTGGGTTTCACAGCAATGAGTGCCTCATACATGTGGTCTGTGTCAGGACTATCTGGAGAGCTCATTTAACATGCAATTCCTAGGTCATATCTGAATGAAAAATTCTTTTGAACTAGAGGCCAGCGTTGTATGTTTTTCATGAACCTCTGAGCCAATTCTTATATACTCTTAAATTTGAGAATTACTGCCTTATGCGTTTAATTGATTAGTATTCCTCCTTCCAAATGAATTTGCATTTTAACTAATTTCTAACACTTTAAGCAATAGGTATTATTCAAGGTTTAAATACTAAGCCTAGGGGCACCTGGGTGGCTCAGTGGGTTAAAGCCTCTGCCTTCAGCTCAGGTCATGATCTCAGGGTCCTGGGATCCAGCCCCGCATGGGGCTCTCTGCTCAGCAGGGAGCCTGCTTCCCCCCCCCCCCCCCCCGCCTGCCTCTCTGCCTATTTGTGATCTCTGTCTGTCAAATAAATAAATAAAATCTTAAAAAAATTAAAAATAGAATCATAAACAAAATAAATAAATACTAAGCCTAGAGATTCTTGATGTTTTTGAGTTCAAGGCACTATTTCACAAATATTATAACTTTTAGTGGTATGTTTGAAGCAGTTAAAACACTGAATGAACACTAAGCAAGCCAGCAGTGATTATAACCAGTCGCTGCTGTGGTATAGCCTTATCCATGAAAGTATCCGCACTAAATCTATTACTGATGGTCATCCTTTCGCCTTGAGCTGCTGTTTGGGCAGCACAATTTATTGCTCTGCTTGTGCTCACTCATAAACTCAAGAGGCTAAATTTTTCTGTAGTCCAGCAAAAACATGCCAAGTTTTGTGCTAGGTATGTGTTAGGCCTCACCATTATTTTTGCATTACCTCTTATGCCCTATCATATGTTCAACTCAACTCAATGTCCCACCAGTGAAAGATTCAAACTGGCTCAGAACCATCGTCCAAACTCTTGATAATTCTCAGCAATAGAGATTGTTGTTCTGTTAATTAGGGTTCTACCATGAAAAAGACTGAACATTCAAACTGTGATAATTCAAGAAAAGGTTAATGAGTAGAGTAGGAGCAAAGTGAGCAGGGTGTAGGGAATCCACAAGGCATAGCACCTACATTCTGGTAGCAGAGCCATCCCAAGAACAAGAGGGCAAGGGGGAAGGATTGATGGCTAGAACTGGAGACACAGAGAGGGCTGTGTGGGGAGAACTACCTTACAGGAGCTGAGAACTTTGGTGGAGGGAGGAATCCAGCCCCTCGACACCTCTATATGGAGGAAACAGAATATTCTCTAACCACATTTCCCTTCATTTTATCTTCACCAGTGCTCTCCAGGGGCCAGTATTCCCTTTGATGAACACTGCTTTAGATGCATTTTTCTTCCTTATTATTGTTTTGAAAATGCGGTATGCCAAACTGAGCATGCTATCTCTCATGTAACTAACCATTTTAATAAATCCTGTTGTAAGATATAATTTCAGCTTTATTAAAACAAAGTCCTTCAACACACTGATAACTGAGATAAATCTTTACTTTTGTTGGGGGGGGGTGGTACCAGGGACCGCTATCTGTAGCCAGCCTCTATTCTGATATTGATGGGGGGAACCACACATGATGTAACAGGCACTAATATCTTTTTTTTAATGATTTTATTTATTTATTTGACAGACAGAGATCACAAGCAGGCAGAGAGAGAGAGGAGGAAGCAGGCTCCTTGCTGAGCAGAGAGCCCGATGCGGGGCTCGATCCCAGGACCCTGGGATCATGACCTGAGCTGAAGGCAGAGGCTTTAACCCACTGAGGCGCCCCTACACTAATATTTTTTTGAGTGCCCAGATATCTTAGGAAAATTTCCTGAATAAAAATAACATTCTTTTCTTAAAAAGCACACTTTATAGTTGATAGAAATAATAGGGATGTGGGGATTAATTTTTAAAATGCTGAATCAAATGTTTGTATCAAGTGTTTGTATCAATGCCAGGAAATTCTCTCTCCCTTTGTTTTAACTCTGAATAAAGTTGCAAGATTTTATCACTTAACTTCCCACTGATTTAAGCTCAATTTGTTTAGGTTTCATATAGGCCTGTCTTTGTGGTTAGATTTAACATAAATACTGAACCAAGATCCCTGAATGATAGACTATAGCTCTCAGCTTCCTGAAAACTATGTTCCTTTATTTACATGTGTTTCTTTTTTTCTTTCTCCTTCCTTGCCTTGTATTTCTTAAAATGGTCAGAAAAGTCTAGTTTGAGGTATTAAGTTAATAGCACAAAATGGAATCTTAGGAGTTCAAAATTGTTTAGTTTTAAACGTTTTTGAAGGAATAATGGATTTTCATTTCCCAATTTGTCATGGTAGAGAAGTGAGCTTAAACCTGTAATACACCTAATAATCACAAGCCCATTTCATAATACCAAGGACTCAATTCGTAGCAGAAAGGGCATGTTTTAATACTTTACATGCTTTTATCTTCTCGATTCCTCCTTTCCCACTTAGAAACTACACTGAAGTTGCTTTGGTATGAGATTATAGAAAATACATGTATTGTTGTCTACCCCTGGTTCCTGGCACAAGGCTTTAAAAAACTCCTGTAATTTCCTAATTCATAAGAGTGCTATGAGCCTGTCTTGTTCTAATATTTGTCTTTCTTCCTGTCTGTGACAGAGAGCTCTGAAAATTCTTGTTAACTCCTAAGTGATAAGAGCACTAGGAGCATCTTTTGTTCTATTGAGGTGACTCTGGGTGGGCTCCTGGATGGGGACTGGTCACCAGAAAGACCAAGCCCTGATCAGAAGCTTGGAATTTTAAGCCCCACCCCTCATCCTCCACCCCAGGAAGAGGGGCTGGAAATGGAGCTGATAATTGAACATGCCTACATGATGAAGCCTCCATAAAACCTAATAGTACAGGGTTCAGGGAGCTTCCAAGCAGGTGAATATACCCACCAGAAGCATGATGCACCCAAACTCCATGGGGAGAGAAACTCTGGCACTTAGGACCTTCTCAGACATCCCCCTATGTTTCTCTTTGGCTGTTATCCATAGCCTTTATCATATCCTTTACTAAACTGGTAAGCAGAGGCACCTGGGGGGCTCTGTTGGTTACGCATCTGCCCTTGGCTTAGGGCATGAACCCAGGGTCCTAGAATCAACCCCCTCATTGGGGCTCCCTGCTCAGCAGGGAGCCTGCTTTTCCCTGTCCCTCTGCCTGCTGCTCTGCCTACTCGTGATCTCTCTCTCTCTTTCTCTGTCAAATAAAATCTTAAAAAATACATAAAAAAATAAACCGGTAAACATAAATGTTTCTCTGGGTTCTCTGAGCCACCCTAGCAATGGAACCTGAGAAAGGAGTCTTGGGAACCCCCTGTTTGTAGCCAAATTGGATGGAAGTTGAGGGTAGCCTGGGGACCTATTACTTTGGATTGGGACTTGAAGTGGGGTCAGAGTAGTCTTTGGGCCTGAGCCCTTATCCTGTGGGATTGACATTATTTCCAGGTTGGTAGTGTTAGAATTGAGTTTAATTAGAGGATGCTCAGCTGAGTGTTCCAGAGAATTGTTTGGCATGAGGAAAACCCCACAATGCACATTTGTTGGTTGTGTCAGAAATGTCAGAAGTGAAGTTTCTGAGTAGTAAAGGAGATACACAGGAGAGAAAGCTAGGAGGGAAAACTGAGGCTTTTCCAAATATCCAAAATTCCAAGAATCTTTTATTGGGAATGTAGAAAAAGGTGTCAAATTAAAGGTGAAAAATGAGGGGTGCCTGGGTGGCTCAGTGGGTTAAGCATCTGCCTTCAGCTCAAGTCATGATCCCAGGGTCCTGGGATCTAACCCCGAGTAGGGCTCCCTGCTCAGCAGGGCATCTGCTTCTCCCTCTCCCTCTCCCCCTCCTCCCCCTTATGCTCTCAACTCTCTCTGTGTCTCAAATAAATAAATAAAATCTTTAAAAAAAAAGGTTAAAAATGAGAGAAAATTTAAAGGAGTACTTTCTTATCTTCCATCAAAAAAGTATACTCACAGGGACCCCTGGGTGGCTCAGTTGGTTAAGCAGCTGCCTTCAGCTCAGGTCATGATCCCAGCGTCCTGGGATCGAGTCCCGCATCGGGCTCCTTGCTCGGCAGGGAGCCTGCTTCTCCCTCTGCCTCTGCCTGCCACTCTGTTTGCCTGTGCTTGCTTGCTCTCTCTCCCTCTCTCTCTGTCAAATAAATAAATAAATAAAATCTTTAAAAAAAAAAAAAGTACACTCACAGAGATCCATGGAAAAGATGATTCTAGGTACTCTGTGGTCCTGGTGGGGTTGGGGGGTGTGGGGTGTGGTCTGATGGCATCGATTAAATAGCTTTGAGAATATACTGGCATGGTTTTGGGAGTGGTGTGTTGTTGGGGTCCAGAGCCAATGGCCAAGAAAGAATCTCGAGACATCTTTGGTGCAAAAAGGTGGTTTTATTAAAGCACAGGACAGGACCCCTGAAAGAGCTACTGCACTGGGGGTTTGAGGAATGGCTGATTATATAGTTGGGAGTAAGGTGAGGGCTCGGAGTTAAGGAGAAAGGGAGGTGTCCCAAAGGATTTTCATATGCTGAAGAAGACTCTCAGGATGCTAGAGGCCTTGCTATTGTCAAACTAAGGTGGTTTTTCTCTCTAGCAAGGCATTAACAGTAAGACAACTGGGAGTTTCCTGGAGGAACATTATACTGTGCCTGGCTCAAGTCCTTGTCAATGGGCTGCAGGTTATGAGGATGTTTAATTTTATCCACATTTCCTTCTGCCTTTGTTTCCCATAGAAATACCACTGGATTGCGTCAGGATTTCTAGAACTTCAGTGGAGAAGCTGAAGGGTTCAAGAGATTGCTTACCCAAGATTGAGCAGAACAGAATTAATTATATAGGACTGACAGAATTGAGGAAAGATGATGGGTTTTGTTTGTAATATCGTGGATGCTACTCTGTTTTTTGGATATAAGGAACCCTTTTCTCTTTCACTATCTGTAACTCAAAACAAATTCATAAATAATGCTTTTGTAAACAAATGAAACATTTGTGTTTTTCCCCCCTTGCCTGTGCCCTCCAGAATTTGGAGATTCTGATGAGTGTTTTTATTTTCATGGCAACATAATTATTTGCATAGGTTAAGTAAGAATCTTTCCCCTTTGTTAACAGAATATAATTGGAAATATTGGTTATATATTCAAGGCTTTGACTGGAATGTCATATTTGAGAATGATAGTCACAGAATCAGAAATGACACAGTACTTAAAGGAGCTAAGATTAGTTTTATGAACTAATGCCTACAAAGGTCTCTTGGGAAAACCCAGCCTGGTACCAGGCTTAAAGAGTTTCTAGCCTTACATGAGAGTAAGAAGGTCACATCCTAGCAGGCCCAGGAAACGGATGATATTTTGGGGACCTTGAAAAGAGAATGATTCATCCGAATCTAAAGGTATTACAGGTAAAACCTAGGGTTGAGTTCTTGGCTTGGCCTCCCAGTCTTGTGAGATATTTAAAAGTTCAATCTGAGATTCTTTATGAAAACTTCCAACAAAACAAACTTTAAAAAAGGTCTATCAAAAAAAAAAAAAAAGGTCTATCGTGGTAAATTACCATTCTTGGTATACCTATGTATATAATCAAGCCAAATCTACTGAGATTGGCCCTGTTGTATGATAAAAAATAATCCTTCTTTGAGATTATCTTTGATCAAAGTGGGGAGGAGGTGGAAACTGTGGAGAGAAATTTTGTTTCATTAGAAAACTATATCATTCTTGTGTGATATCAGATTCTAGTCCTATTATATAATTAACCTTTTTATTAACTGGAGGTAATTAATGGCTATGAAAAAAATATATCTAAATCATGTTACCTACCTGTAAATTGAACTAGATCCTGTCATCTTTCATTCATTGCCAAGTTTTACCAAAGTTTTAATTCTTCCATTTTTCTTCAATGTCTGGCCACAATCCTCCACACTAATGTTTCCAATTATTCTCCCTCCTTTCTTGACTTAGTGTTGAGAATTAAAATCTGACTACTCAGGGGGCTCCTGGCTGGCTCAGTCAGTAGAGTATGTGAGTCTGGATCTTGGGGCTATGAGTTCAGGCCCCACGTTGGGCCTAGAGCTTACTTAAAAAATAAAAATAAATTAAGAATAAACTAAAAAAGGGTGGGGCACCTTGGTGGCTCAGTTAAATGTCTCAACTTGGTTTCGGCTCAGGTCATGATCTCAGGGTTCTTGGACTGGGCCCCACGTTGGGCTTTGCAGTAGGCAGAGAGGCCTCTTCAGATCAGCTCCCTCTACCCCTCCCCCCACTCTCATTCTGGTGGTGGTGGGTGCGTGCTCTCTCTCTCTCTCAAATAAATAAATAAATCTTTAAAAAAAATAATGGTAATGAACTCAAAAGAAAGATCTGATTGCTCAGGTCCTTATTAGAACTCTTATAGCTGGCCTTTTTCTTTAAGATCTGAAGAAGCATTGAGAATTAAAGCCCTGCTGTTTCATGTGTACCTGGAAGGACTCATCACAGTGGTCTGTGCATGGGCTGGTTTTCTCTTTGGACAAGCCACTGTCTGGGCTACTAGGAAGCCTGGCAAAAATGCTCCAGTCAGGGGCACCTGGGTGGCTCAGTGGGTTAAAGCCTCTGCCTTCGGCTCAGGTCATGATCCCAGGGTCCTGGGCTCTCTGCTCAGCAGGGAGCCTGCTTCCTCCTCTCTCTCTGCCGGCCTCTCTGCCTCCTTGTGATCTCTGTCTGTCAAATAAATAAATAAAAATCTTTAAAAAAAATGCTCCAGTTATGCATGCTTTAATATGAAAAGTAACCCCAACTGGGGACAGCATTGCTCAAATCATCTACTTCTTAGCTTCAATGAACACTGCTATATAACTGAAAGATTTTCATCTACCAAACTTAGTCTGTAATACAATTTTTTAAAACTATTTATTTATTTATTCATTTATTCATTTATTTATTTGACAGAGAGATAAGAGAGAAGAGAATACAAGTTAGCAGAGCAACAGGCAGAAGGAGAGGGAGAAGCAGGCTCCCCACTGAGCAGAGAACCTGATGTGGGGCTTGATCCCAGCACCCTAGGATCATGACCTGAGCTGAAGGCAGACACTTAACCAACTGAGCCACACAGGCATCCTGTAATACAATTTTTATATTAATATTTATTTTTCATTTTAGGCATCCTTCTTTTAAGATGACTGACCACCTTTTAATAGATCATTCGACTGATATTGCAGGAACAACACCAACAAGAGATGATTTCTTAGGCACTGCTTCACCCAGTAAGATTTATGATCCCCTTGAGTGGTTCAGTTGCAAATGGTATAATTGCCCTGAACAAGACAGGGGACTGACAATATTTAGTGTTACCTAAACCCAGTGTTAAAAAGAAAACCACAGGCACAAGATGGAGTCTCTTATGCTAGCCCAAGTCATCATATGGGTTTAATACCTAACTTAATTGCAGTTTCAACCTCCCGGAGAAATGTAGTCTTAACCGGTCAGTCAGGAATTTTCCAGTCAGTACCAGTGAGGTAATCTGTCACATGTGTCCTCCCCATCCCCAAAGGAAGATGAGGCAATCTGCTGGGTAAAACCCCCTGCTCTTCCACCCTCCCCCTCCAAGGGAAAGTGGCCCTGCCTGAAACAATTCCTAATAAGTTCCTTGCTCTGCCTCCTTCCTATAAACACCTTTCATTTTTAGACAACTCCTAAGAGCTCCCCTCTTCTTCCTGGGTGGGATGCTGCCCAATTATTGAACGGATTAATAAAGCAAATGAGATCTTCAGATTTACTCTAGTTGAATTTTTGTTCTTTAACACTAGTGATTCTGGAAAACAGATTAAAGTTAAGAAATCCCTGTACCTTTGGTGTTGTACAAATTTGCTTATTGCAAAGAACCAACCTTCCACACATAACTTAGGTAGAACTCACTGATGCCCCTAACAAGGCCCACACAGACCCATTGAATTTCCTTACTGTCTCATAAATGACTAGCTAAACTGCTTATCCCATGGAATTAGAAAGGAAGTTCTTGTTAATTGAATTTAGGTTGTGTTTCCCTTTTCCCCCAGGCTCCTAAACTTTCACCCACCCTCAGTCTAAGCCAGCAAAACCCTGCTTTAAGGATCCAGCTGAAGGGGCACCTGGGTATCTGAGTTGTTTAAGGGTCTGCCTTTAGCTCAGGTCATGATTTCAGGTCATGATCTTAGGGTTCTGCTCAACGGGGAGTCTGCTTCTCCCTCTGTCCTGCCCCTCTACTCATGCTCGCTCTCTCTCTCTTTCTCAGATAAATAAATAATGTTTAAAAAAAATAAAAAAGGACCCAGCTGAAAATAGGCTGACCTCAGCATAAGACATTCTGTGATTTACTATCCAATCATACCAGCTCACCCTTTCATCCCATTCTTGTTTGCTCTTCCCTAGAAAAGAAAAATCCTTTCTAACCTTTGAGACATTTGCATACTGTCAGAGAGTTCTCCCTATTGCAATGGCCCCTTCCATCCTTCCCACCCTGCCTTAATCTTTTTGAATAAAGTCTTTCCTTATGTAAGGATTTTTTTTTTAATTTGACAACACAAACTGTTTTATTCACTTGAAAGAAATGGCTTAGCTGGAAACAGGTATCACTATAGTGAAAAGTTCTAAATACGCAAGAGTGAAAAGTTTCAAAGATCTGCTTATGATAGTGATGAAGGATAGTTGGAAGAGAGATAGGCAGGGACAAGGGCCCCTGCCCTAAAAGGAATCCACCCCTAAAATGATTATACACCCTCTACCCCTTTCCATGTGATGGGTAGATGACAAAACCCTGATGTGGTGACAGGCACAGGGAGGGTCATCAGATTAAAACAGCCCTCCAACAAGCCCGAAAAACCCCTAGAGTTAGGAATTCCGGTAGCAATCCTCTTGGGTTCCTCACGCTTCGGGAGCTTTGTACTCTTGGTAAACCTTGCTTTGCTGCCCACTACTCTTTGTCTGGTCTACCTCCTCATTCTTTGAAATAGCATGACCAATAAGTTTGGGCACCGAAGGAAAAGAAATCCTGAAACACAGTATCTGGGAGACTCGGAAAGGAAAAGGAGTGTGAGTGTTGGCTTTGCTTGGGGGTCTGGGGTTTTTAATTGAGGAAGATGGTCTGGGATGTGCGAGTCCTCTCAGGCATCTAGGAACTAGTTGAGCAAGGATGAGTCCTCAGGTGTCTTCTATAAGTCACTTATGCTGTGGAACCAGGGATCTTGGTGTCAAGGTGTTTGGAGTCCGTGGTCTTAGAAAAGGTTCATGATGACCTCACCTAGGCACTCCACAGATATTATCTATTATGCTGGAAGTCTCCAAAGAAATCATTAACTCCTTGACCTTTATAAGGAGGACATAAATTAAGGCGTGCGTTAAGAAAGGGATACTAGTCCCAGCAAGAATAGAGGCGGGAAAAGGAACGAAGAAAAAAAAACAGCTTTTTTTCATGGGGTTTCTTCAGTTTCTCAGTCTCAGTATTGCACTAATGTAATGGTGAGGCAGCAGGGTGGTCTGTCCTGGGTGCAGGCAGTAACAGGGTGCATTGCTGGAAAGGATAAAAAAACCACGATAAAAACCGACCATGCACTGGCAATTCTAAACAATAAAACACTTCTCCCCCAAAATTTTGTTTAGCTGTAAACAATTGCTGGATACAGATGAGTAATATGTAGTTAAGCTTCAAATTAGCACTTTTACTACCTATTTTAATTTTAATTTTTTAATTAATTAATTAATTTTTATTTTTAATTTATTTTTTAAGATTTTTATTTAGCTGGCTCAGTGGTTTAAGCATCTGCCTTCAGCTTCTCCCTCTTAAAAATAAATAAATAAATAAATAAATAAAATATTTTTGTTTGTTTATTTGAGATACAGAGAGCACAAGTGAGGGGAGGGGCAGAGGGAGAAGGTGAGGGACAGGCAGGACACACACCCCCTCCCATCCCTCCGCCCCCCTCCCCGCCCCCAGCAAGGACAGGCTCCATCCCAGGACCCTGAGGTCATGACTTGAGCAGAAGGCAGACACTTAACCAACTGAGCCACCCAGGAGTCCTTTTTTGCTGCCATTTTTTTTTTTTT
>RCUC01130230.1:0-11954 GCA_003697995.1 Taxidea taxus jeffersonii | reverse complement strand
TGCATAATAAAGATAATTACATCTTCAGTTTAACACATTACACTTTGTGTAATTCACAATTTTTACTACATAACTAAACACAGTGATTAGTTCAGCTGTTTATTTCCCTTTTTTCCCCCTCTAAAGCATGACTTTTTTCCCCCTAAAACATGAAGGAAGCAGCGCACTGATTTCACATTCTGGCTCAAGCACCTTGATCTGGCCAACTCCTCCATAATGTTTTCCTGTCATTGCTGCTGACAGTATAATTCTCCAGAACAGAGTCTTAAACTCCAAACCACATCTCCTGACACTGTAATCAATACTTCAGTTGCTCTAGAACTTCTAGCTTCTAAAACTGTCCACAGGTATCCCGATTCCTGATCCTTTTTTAAAATTTAATTTTATTGAGTTATAATTCACATATAGGATTGTGTAAATTTAAGGTGTACAACTTGTTGACTGATAAATTTATATTTTGCAATGTGATTACCACTGTAGTGTAGCTAACACTTATATCATGTCACATAATTATCATTTCTTTTTTTGGTAGGAAAATTTAAGATCTAGTCTCTTAGTAACTAACTTTGAAGTTTATAATATGGTGTTGTCTATAATCACTATGTTGTTCATTGAGTCTCCGGGACGTTTCTATCTACTGGTTGCAAGTTTGTACCCTTATACAATGTCTCCCCCGTGTGACCAGCCCCTGGTAGCCACCACTGTACTTTATGTTTTTATGAGTTCCGGGATTCCACACGTTAAGTGATATTGTACAGTGTTTGTCTTTCTCTGATTTATCTCACTTTGCTTAATGTCCTCAGGTTCATCCATGTTGTCACAGATGGCAGGATTTCATTCTTTCACATGGCTGAGTAATATTGATCCTTTCTGAGGGACCCATTACCTATCTCCCCTGCAAGCATGTTAAATCTGTTTGTCTCCATTTTTCTGAAATGTCTAAATATTGTGTCTTTTTTTTTTTTTAAGATTATTTATTTATTTATTTGTCAGAGAGAGAGAGGGAGAGAGAGCGAGCGAGCACAGGCAGAGGCAGAGGGAGAAGCAGGCTCCCTGCCGAGCAAGGAGCCCGATGTGGGACTCGATCCCAGGACGCTGGGATCATGACCTGAGCCGAAGGCAGCTGCTTAACCAACTGAGCCACCCAGGCGTCCCTAAATATTGTGTCTTGATGTGGATCTATTTTCAACTATTTGTGATGGTAACTCATTGGGCCCTTTGAGTTTTATAAACCCTGTCATTCAGTTTAGGAAGTTTCCTTGAATTACTTCATAAATTTTCTTTCTTTCTGTTCTCTGTTCTTTCTTTCTAGAACTCCTAATTATTTGTATACTGGATTCCATTGACTGGTTGTCTGATTTTTCTGTTTTTCTTTATTTTATTGTTCTGTTTTCTAGACTATCTCTTCAACTTTATTTCCCATCCAACCAGTTCTACCTCCAGAGATACCATACTCTCAGTTCTCTGCTTTTGGAGGATTTTGCTGTGTACATCTAATTGGTTCTCAGCTTTCTTCACTGTCATCTTCCGAGTTAGTTTTCCTGGATCCTCTCAGTCAGTATTTGTTCACTTACTTTTTAGCTTCCAAAGTTTTATGCTGCTTTCTCTCCATTTCTCATCTCTATGAATTTATATCTTTTAATTTCTTTACCATAGGTTTAGTAGGGTTTTAGGAGGGAAGTGAAATTTCATATGTGTATTCACTATGCTATTTTACCAAAACACTGCTCATTTTTTTCAACTACTCTTTTACAACCATTTTATATTATTGACTTAATTCTCCTGTCTATTAAAGGCAAGTGTTCATTATGGTTTCATCCTCCTCTTTTTGGTCTTCTCACATAACATACTTTATGTTATTATAAGTAACAGCTTTATTTATTATTTTTTAATGTAATATTTTCTTCACGTACTTACATGTTTTTTACTCTCCCTGAAGTAAAGCACATCACATAAACGCTATACCCCTCTTAGGAGACAGCTGACCCTCTCCCATCTTACCTTTACCTGTTCCTGAAATCACATCTATCCTCAGAGCTGGCAGCATGTTTGATGCCATTAAACTGCTACTGCTTCTCTCTGCTGTTCTCTGAGCATGTCACACCTCCCTTGTGCTTCTGTATTTTTGTACATGGCTATTCCTACTTTTTGAGATGTCTGCTCCAGCTACTGATTTCTCTCCCCAGGTCCCCCCCTCTTTCCTGACAGACTTCTGAAGTCTTAAGAATCTCTGCCTAAGTAGTCTCTTTCTGAAGCTTTCTTTTGTCTTGCTTCAATCCTTCAAGCTATCGCTGACTATCCCCTCTATTTATAGCACTTAGAACACCTTAGTACAATTATTTATTTATATAGTCTGACTACTTCAACTGGATCATCACTGAAACTAGGGAACAGATCCTTTCCCTCTCCATTGTGCCATTTTACTATGACTATGTAGATGGATATATAAATAAATGTGCTCTGTAAACCACACAGCACTATTACATTATGATGTTAATTGTATTCAGTGATTTTCAAGAGGAAGTTGCCTTTTTGATAATTAAACATCTTCAGTTTTTTTATTCTACAATTTCACCTTTCTCATTATTTACTTTTATAAAATACAAGACATAATTACTTGGGATGAGGGTGAGGACTGTCTGCAGATGAGAATTTTTCAGTTCATTGAGAAGACATTTACATCTAGCAACCTGGCTATTTATAAATAAGAGAAATTCAGGGTCATTGTTAAGGAGGTGAAGGGATAGCCTTTGATTTAATTTATTTTCTTTCCCATCACTCTCTCCTTAGAGTGCTCAGATCTAAGATGCTGTCCTCAAATAGGACATAGAACAATTTCTTACACTCCTGGATTAATCTGCTGGTTAAATCAGTACCATATATGTGAAAGTGTGTAATAGACTTATTCTGACCCTGACTTCATTCTTTCTTTCTTCCTATCTATTTATTTATTTTAAAGATTTATTTACTTATTTTGAGAGAGAGCAGAGGGAGAAAGAAAGAGAGAGAATCTCACGCAGACTACCTGCTAAGTATTTACTCCTTAAGTATGGAGCCCTGTGCGGGGCTAGTTTTCATGACCCTGAAATCGGGACTGGAGCCAAAACCAAGAGTCGGTTGCTCACCTGACTGAGCCATCCAGGCGCCCCTCGACTTCATTTTATTTTTGTGTCACCCTCCTTAACTTCTTTTTTTTTTTTTTTTTTAAGATTTTATTTATTTATTTGACAGATAGAGATCACAAGTAGGCAGACAGGCAGGCACAGAGAGAGGGGGAGGCAGGCTCCCCGCCCAGCAGAGAGCCTGATGCGGGGCTCGATTCCAGGACCCTGGGATCATGACCTGAGCTGAAGGCAGAGGCTTTAACTCACTGAGCCACCCAGGTGCCCCTCACCTTCGTAATTTTAACACTGTTTACTTTTAACTGGCTTCTCTGCCTCTTGTTCTCCCCCTGAGCATTCGAATGGCAGCCAGAGATATTTTCTTCAAGTAAAACATACTTGATATTTTCTTTTTTTTTTTTTTAGGGTTTTATTTATTTGAGAGAGAGAGAGCACAAGCAGGGGGAGGGGGAAAGGGAAAAGCAAACTCTCCCCACTGAGCAGGGAGCCTGAGGTGCATCCCACGACCCTGAGCTGAAGGCAGACACTTAACTGATTGAGCCACCCAGGCATCTCTAATTGGTATTTTCTTATTAAAGAAATGTTAAATGGAGTGCTTCCTGTTATTCTTGGAGTAAAAAAACTTTTATGTTGTGGTTCCTAATTAATGCCATCAGCCTCATCCCCCATTGTTTATGGTGTCTCTTCTCCCTCAGATGGTTTTCTTTCACTTCATTTGTCTTCACATTGTGTTTTCCCCTTATCTCATAACACACACCCACACATACCCCCACCAGCAGTTCCTGAAGTCTGATCTGGGAACTGCTAGTTACCCCTCACACACAATCCTTTCAGAGGGTCCATGTGGTTGGCACTGTTTTCATTGTAGTGCTAGAATACTACAGTTGACCCTTGAATAACATGGGAGTTGGGGTTGGGCTCCGATAACCCACCACTATCTAAAATTCATATATAACTTTTACTTCCCCAAGAACTTCACTACTAATAACCTTACAGATAAACAGTAGATTAATACATATTTTGTATGTTACATGTGTTATATAGTGTATTCTTACAATAAAGTAAGCTTGGAAAGAGAGAATGTTAAGAAAATCATAAAATACACTTACAGTACTGTATAAAAAGTAAGTACTTTATATAAAAGTACAGTACTTACAGTACTGTAAAAAAAATCTCCATATAAGTGGACCACGCAGCTCAAACCCATGTTGTTCAAGGGTCATCAGTATTTCCTTTTCTCACTGTCTCGTGAAGTACAGTGGGTTTTTTCCAAAGGTGTCATAACATGATGATGTCATTGCTCTGGTGGCTAATAGGTATATGCTTTTGCATTCTCTGTTTTTAAAAGTTCCCATTTAAAAAAATATAATAGGGTAAATAATGATAGATATAACAAAAACTCTTGAGAGTCTTAAGTAATATCCAAGAAAGTAAAGGGGCCCTGGGTCAAAAGAGTTCAAGAATTGCTGTTTAGGCTTCATTTAGAAGTTTTTGCTTAGGTCCTCTACCAGAGTAACCATTGAGTAACCTCTGTGGTTTGCACTTGCCCTGTTATAGCACTTATCATACTGTACTGTGGTGTGTTAGTTGTTATCCGTCTAGACCAGTAGACGCAGAAAGCTCTATAGAACAAGGAACTCTGCTGTATCCCCAGTACTGAGCACAGTTCTGAATACATAGTAAGTGCTCAATAAACCATGTTGAGTGACTCTCTTCGAAGGTATTGGGGGATATGAGGACTATAACTTGTTTGAAATTATCACCATTTTGTACTTTAGTGATATATTCATTTCTCAATTTTTTGATCCACCAATATCTGAAAGGGTTTTAGAAAACAAGTTGTGTATGTGTGTTTGTTGAGTGTACACATACATAGATAGAAAGGAAATGTATACATATTAGAGCAGGAAGAACCTATTTCTTTGCCTTCCTAAACCATGGAGCCTTGGACAAATCTTTTTATTACTTTGAATCTAACTTTCCTCATCAAATAGTGGGATTGAACTAGATTATCCAAAACCCTTTTCCTATATGATACTCTGTGATTACATGTGAAAGATGTCAAAAATGTATTATGTGATTTATATTTATATTTTATTAAAATGCACATAAATTTAGTTTTATCCAAATATTAAAATAACTTTGTTTTTACAGGAAAGATGATAAAGACTATGCTTTAAAACAAATAGAAGGAACTGGGATCTCTATGTCGGCATGTAGAGAAATAGCAGTAAGTGAAGTTCTTTTTATAATCATTATTATCAATTGACTTATGAGTATCAACTATGTAGGTCTCTGAATTGTGTTTGTCACATATACACATTAATTGAAAGTTGGTAAATATTTTTCTTATTGACAATCTATAGAAAAATATATTTGTTTCCTTAGAGAAGTAAAGGTGGCATGTAGTTGTAGCAGGAATAACTATATAAGTTCATTTGTTTGGGAGTAAGTCAGTATTAGTTGTTTATATAAATGTGTATTTTTCCAATAAATGTCCCTAAATATTAAGGGTCCAGTTATTCATATTATTTCATTGGTTGCAATAAAAGTAAATGTTTATGAATCTGTATGTTAGTTCATTAAAATTAATATTTCTATTTTAATAAGATGAGATTGATGTTATTACTTACATGAACTTAAAATGAGATTGTGTTATTTGATTTTCATTTTATCTGTTCATTTGAATATGTAAAAATATGTGCTGTTTTCTTTTGGAAGCATAGCTTTCCATATGGTGTTAGAATCTCATTTTGATTCCAAAGGAAAACATTCATGTTAATGCATTACTAAACAATTATTCACACATTTAAACTGAGTATTACTTCCATGAGATTTTACTTCAGTTGTTACTATTGTAACACTGTGGATCCAAATTTGTGTTTTCTGACTATGATCAGAATATTCTAGAATATATATTAAATCTTTGTTTTTGTCACTTTTAGCCCTCGTATCTGTCTATAGATAATAGGCTGTTGTGACCTGGATATACTAATTTAAATAATTTTGCCCATTTAACAGATTCTATACCACTGGGGTTTCTGTTAACAGCCATTTGTTTTGTATCGTGTTGATGGGAACATGATAAAGAGCAGGTAAAAGTAAAGAAACAGAAGAAGTGAGAAACCCTGGCCTTAAATATTTACACACTGATGAGGAAAGGCACTCATAAATCTTATAATAATAGTGTATGGGGGAAAAAAAAAGGGGGTGCCTGGATGACTCAGTTGGTTAAGCGACTGCCTTCGGCTCAGGTCATGATCCTGGAGTCTGGGGATTGAGTCCTGCATCGGGCTCCCAGCTCCATGGGGAGTCTGCGTCTCTCTCTGACCTTCTCCCCTCTCATGTTTTCTCTCACTCTCTCTCTCAAATAAATAAATAAAATCTTAAAAAAAAATAATAGTGTACAAAGAACAATGGTAGATTATATGGAGAGTGAGAAAATTACCTACATCTAATGGAGAGAATCAAGGAAAGTTGCAGGTTTTGGAAGACATGTAAGAATTACCTACATGGGGGAAGAGTAGAGGTGAGGTGGAGGGCATTCTTTCCTAACCAAAGGTATGCCGTGTTGGAAAGTATATTTCAAGTAATTGGTAGATTTTTAATATTCTTGGATCTAAAGGGAGGATATCTGTACCTTAACTATCAGTTCTTCAATATCTACAGTTCTACATATTCTAGCTAGTTTTAAAGAATTAAAATCCATTTAACTGTTGTTAGTGATGTTAGATGTCATGATGGAGATTACCCCTGGGGAGGGGTCGGGGAGTAACAGAAGTGGGAGACAAGCGACCTTCAGGATTCTAGTAATACTCTATTTCTTGATCTTGATCTGGGTCTGGTTATGTGGGTTTACTATGTGAGAACTCATTGCACTGTGCATTTATGGTTTGTGTGCTTCTCTCTTTATTAAACTTGAACAAAATGTTTTAAAAACAACTCATTCATTTTAGGAACAGGCATTCTTCATGTATATGTTGATAACTGTAAATTCAGTTTGGCATAGAAAGAAATACAAAAACTTACTTTCAATGTGTTTGATTGTGGTTCTTCAATCTAAAGTGAGCAGGAATTTTTATTTTTGATGAAATTTACTAATTTTTCCTTTTTATGACTATTGATTTCTGTATCTGGTTGAATAAATCTTTACTTAACGGTTGTGAAGAAATTTTCCTTTGTTTTCTTCTAAAAGCTGTATAGTTTTGTTTTTGTTTTTTAGCTTATGTATACTTAATTTTTGTTTGTATAGGTGTGATGTAAGGTTTGAGCGTCTTTCCTGCCTTACCCCATATGAATATGCAGTTGTAACATCACTTTTTAAAAAAGATTATTCCCCCATTAACTTTGTTTGGCACCTTTGTAAAAACTTAAGTGACTGTGTAAGTATGGACTATTTCTGGGCTCTATTCTGTTCCATCCTTGTCTATACTTATGCCATTATCAGGTCACTTTAGCTTTACAGCAAGATTTGAAGTAAGATTGTATATGGCCACCAGCCTTGTTCTTCTGTTTCAGGATTGGACTATTTTAGGTCCTTTGCATTATTATATAAATTTTTGAATCAGCTTGTCAATTTTTATTTCAGTAATATGCCTGCTGGGATTATGGTTTGGATCAATTCAGGGAATACTGACACATCCAAACCATGAATCTAAAAAGATATAGTTTCAGTTTTTAAGGTTTTCTTTAATTTTCTCTACAGCATTTTATAGTTTTTCGTTGTAGAGGTTTTGTACACCTGTTAAATTCATTTCTAAGAGCTTCATGTTTTCTGGCACTATTGTATATGGGATTATTTTTAAAATTTTAATTTAAAATTTTATTTCCCATTTGTTTGCTTCTATACTTAGAAATGGAACTTTAAAAAGAAAAAATAGAACTTTTAAAATATTGTACATTTTAGATATGTATGTAAATTCACTGGCAGGTTTTGATGATACATGCAGATTTTCTGCATAAATAATTATGTATGCAATTTAGAATAGTTTTCCTTCTTTCCATCTTTTTATTTTTATTTCTTTTTTTTTTTTTGCACTGGCTCAGGCCTTTCATACAGTGTTGAAGAGTAATCAGGATGGATGTCTTTGACTTGTTCCCAATCTTGGGGAAAGTGTTTTCAGTGTTTTACCATTAGGTAAAATGCTAACCATAGGTTTTTTTTAATAGATGCTATCAGTTAGACTAAGGAAGTTCCTTCTATTTTTTTTATAAGTGTTATCAAATTTTTCTGCATGTACCAAAATGACCCTGTAGTTCTCTTTTATTCTGATACATTGGTAGGCTACATTGATTTGTAATGTTTATCCAGTTTTGCATTCTTGAAATAGTTCTTGCTTGGTTATATATTGCTACGTTTGATTTAGTAATATGTTGTTAAGGAGTTTTAAGTGTATGAGTTTGAAGGATGTTGGTCTATAATTATGTTTCCTGTAATGTCTTTGTCTTTGGTATCAAGATTGTGCTGCCCTCATGAAACACATTAGGCAGCCTGTTTTAATCTCCCATATTCTGACAGTTTCAGTAAGATTGATAGTTTTTCTTCCTTAAATGTTTGATAGAATTCACCAACCAATATTATTTACTTAGTAGATAAAGAGCTCTTCAGATTTTATTTTTCATCTTGTGTTTGATGTATTGTATTTTTTCTGTAATTTGTCTATTGCCTTTTTTTTTTTTTTAAGATTTTATTTATTTATTTATTTGACAGAGATCACAAGTAGGCAGAGAGGCAGGCAGAAAGAGAGAGGGGAGGAGGCAGGCTCCTTGAGGAGCAGAGAGCCCGATGTGGGGCTCAATCCCAGGACCCTGGGATCATGACCTGAGCAGAAGGCAGAGGCTTTAACCCACTGAGCCACCCAGGTGCCCCAATTTCTTTTTTCTTTTAAGATTTTATTTATTTGACAGAGGGAGAGAGGGCACACGAACACAAGCTTAGGGAGTGGCAGGTAGAGGGAGAAGCAGACTCCCCACTGAGAAGAGAGCCCAATGCGGGGCTCAATTCCAGTACCCTGGGATCATGACCTGAGCCGAAGGCAGACGCTTAACAACTGAGCCACCCAGGCACCCCTGTAATTTGTCTATCTCTAATTTGTCTATTTTGTTGTTGAATTTATTAACACAAAGTTGTTCATAATATTCTGTTATTTTTTTCACATCTATAGTTTCTGTGGTGATCTCCTATTTCATTGCAGGTTGGTAATTTGTGTTTTCTGTTTATATCATTGATCTCTGTTCTTATCTTTATTATGTTTTTCCTTCTACTTTGGGCCTACATATCTCTTTTATCTTCTTAAGATGGAACCTTAGGTAATTGATTTTAAATTATTCTTTTCAGTAAACAATTAAAACTATAAATTTTCCACCAAGCTCTGTTCTACTTCTATTCCATAAGTTTTGTTATATTGTATTTCATTGTCATTTAGCACAGAATATTTTCAGTTTTCTTTGTGATTTTTGCCTTTTATTCATGGATTATTTAGAAATATATTGTTTAGGGGCACCTGGGTGGCTCAGTGGGGTAAGCCTCTGCCTTCTGCTCAGGTCATGATCTCAGGGTCCTGGGATCGAGCCCCACGTCAGGCTTTCTGCTCAGCGGGCCCCCCCCCCTTCCTACTTGTGATCTCTCTCTCTCTCTCTGTCAAGTAAATAAACTCTTTAGAACAGTATATATATTGTTTAATTTTAGGGGTGCTTGGGTGGCTCACTAAGTTGGGCAAGTGTCTGACTCTTGATTTGGGCTAAGGTCATGATCTCAGGGTTGTGAGATTGAGCCCTGCATTGGGCTCCATGCTTACCCTGGAGTCTGCTTGTCTCTCTTCCTCTGCTCCTCTCATCACAACTCACTCTCTGTCTCTCACACTCTCTCAAATAAATTAATTAAAATTTAAAACATATATATATATAGTTAATTTTTAAACATGTATGGAATGGAATAGAAAACCCAGAAATGAATCCATAATTATATGGTCAGTTAATTTTTGACAAAGGAGGAATGAATATACAATTGAAAAAAGTCTCTTCAGCAAATGGTGTTGGGGAAACTGGACAGCTAAACTGGACATGTAAAAGAATGAAACTGCACCACTTTCTTTCACCATATACAAAAATAAACTCAAAACGAATTAAAGACCTAAATGTGAGATCTGAAACCATGAAAATCCTTGAAGACGAGTACAGGCAGTAATTTCTCTGCCGTCGGCTATAGAACCATTTTTCTAGATCTGTCTCCTGAAGCAAGGGTTAAGAAATCCAAAGTAATCTATTGGGACTACATCAAAATAAAAAGTTTTTGCACAGCAAAAGAAACAGTTAACAAAATTAAAAGGCATCCTACTTAACAGAAAAAGATATTTGCAAATCACATATCTGATAAAGGACTAGTATCCAAAATATGTAAAGAACTGATACAGCTCAACACCCAAAAAACAAACAACCCAATTTAAAAATGCACAGAAAATATGAACAGACATTTTTCCAAAGAAGACATCCAGATAGCCAACAGGCACAAAAAAGATGCCCAACATCACTCATCATCAGGAAATGCAAATGAAAACTACAATGAGATATTACCTTATACCTGTCAGAATGGCTAAAATCAAAAAGACAAGAAATAACAGCTGTTGGTGAGGTTGTAGAGAAAAAGGAACCCTGGAGCACTGTTGGTGAGAATACAAACTGGTACAGCTACTGTGGAAAACAGTATGGATTTTCCTCAAAAAGTTAGAAACAGAACTACTCTACAGTTCAGTAATCACACTATTGGATATTTATCGCAGAAATTCACAGGGATACATGCACCCCTCTGTTTATTGCAATATCACTTTTGATATCCAAATTATGGAAGCAGCCCAAGTGTCCACTGATAGATGAATGAACAGAGAAAATTGTGTGTGTGTTTGTGTGTGCGCGCACGCATGTGTTTGCACACACACGCACAGAAAAATATTCAGCCATAAAAAAAGAATGGCATCTTGCCATTTGCAACAATGTGGATGGAGCTAGAGAATATAATGCTAAGTGAAGTAAGTCAGTTAGAGAAAGACAAATACCATATTATATTACTATGTAGAATTAAAACAAACAAAAGGGGAAAGAGTCAAACCAAGAAACAGACTCTTTTACTATAGAGAACAAACTATTATTAGAGGGGAGTGGGTGGGAGATGGATGAAATGGGGGTGGGGATTAAAGAGTACACTTACTACCATGATGAGCACTGAGTAACATAGAATTGTTGAATCACTGTATTGTACACCTGAAACTAATATAATGCTCTATGTTAACTATGCTGGAATTATAATTAGAAAACTTAATAAAAATTTTTTTAAAGATGTGAGTCTTTTGGGATAATTTATTGCTGATTGCTAATTTATTTCCATGTGGTCAGAGGAAAGAGATCCTATATTTTAGAGACATATGCTGAAATATTTACAGGTGAAATCATGTCAGATCTAGGATTTATTTCAAAATAATCCAGGGTAAGGTGGGAGCATGGGGTATGAATATTGATAAAATGAGATAGGCTGAGAGTGGATAATGATACACAGGGGTCTGTTTTACTATTCTATTTTTTTTTTTCAAAGATTTTATTTATTTATTTTACAGAGATTACAAGTAGGCAGAGAGGCAGGCAGAGAAAGAGAAAGGAGGAAGCAGGCTCCCTGAGGAGCAGAGAGCCCGATGCGGGGCTCGATCCCAGGACCCTGGGATCATGACCTGAGCCGAAGGCAGAGGCTTTAACCCACTGAACCACCCAGGCGCCCCTTACTATTCTATTTTATTTACGTTTAAAAAATTCTACAGTAAAAAATCGAAAAGGAAAAAATATCCC
>ML101605.1:26205-51114 GCA_003697995.1 Taxidea taxus jeffersonii | reverse complement strand
GGTACATGACACTGATAGAGAGGTATTCTGAGTTGCTGCTGTAGATCTTTCTATCATGCCAGGCAGCAACTGATCAGGTCATTTCATAAATAGCAACTATTCCTATTTACCACCTTCTTAATGATACCATGCAAATTAAGAATATACAAAAAGTGTTCAGGACAGGCACATGACATTCCCCCATTCTTTACTGGAATCGATAGATCTCCAGGAATTATCTTCTGAGTCAAAGTCAACAGCAATGATTTCTGCCTCTGCTTTGATTTTTTTTTTTTTCACTATTTCACTGGAGATCTGGTTCTGTTTATCTTGTGATGTGCTGAGGAGCTTACCTTCATTCCATTCTTTGCCACCTCTTCTACATAAGTCTTCCAATTCAGTAAGTCTACCTGTGATGACTGTCTATTCAAAGAACCCCAGTATGACTCTTGCTTTTTCACCTAATGCTTAGACCCCAAGAGGAGTGAAGATGAAGGGATGCATAGGGCCAGTAGGTCATAGTGCTGTGCACTCTCCCCATACAGAAGACCAGTAGCCAGGACAGCACTATCCATGGCATCCTACCTTTAAACTAAGCATTAACTTTGTGAATAAAAATGGTGTGAATGAATCCAAGAGGAGGCACCAGCCATTGTGGTGAAGATCACTGTATTTATAAACTTGTAATATAAGTTATAAGTTAAGAAGAGAGAAAAAAGAAGAATGTTTTCTTTTTTTTTTTTACTTTTTTAAAATTTAATTTAATTTTTTTCAGTGTTCCAAAATTCATTGTTTATGCACCATATCCAGTGCTCCATACAATACATGCCCTCCATAATACCCACCACCAGGCTCATCACCCAAAACCCCTCATTTTGTTTCTCAGAGTCCACAGTCTCTCATGGTTTGTCTCCCCCTCCAATTTCCCCCAACTCACTTCTCTTCTCCATATCTCAATGTGAAGAATGCTTTATTGAGAAGCAGAGCTAAGAGGTTATGTTACAGGATCTTGACAATAGAGAAAATAGGCAAATTTAATATTTCTGTAACTTATTTATTGTGAATTTTTTTCTTCACTAATTGACCATACTATTCCATAGAGGATTTGAGGTAGTCTAAAGAAGATAATAAAATAAACATATAAATTAAAAAATAAGGCTAGAAAAATGTTGCTATTATAGCAGGGACAGATGGAAGAAAAATTAGAAAATAGAGCAATCTGTGTTCTTCACCATCCTGAAGTCACAGGGAGAGAAGAAAAGTGTTCTTTGGTTCTTACTACAAAGACTACTCCCATGCGTTAATGGGAGCCTGGTCTCTGGGGAAGTTTACTGTAATTCACTTTACTCTCCCTAGTAAGCCAATTTAATCTTTTCCCTTTAAATAAATATAGCTTTTTGATGGCTCCTTGCTTATTATCCTTTTTACTTATAATATTGAACTTTCTGATTACTGCAAGTGATATTTTTTTTAGCGTCCAATTAAAAGTTTTGGCTACTAGTGACTTTGTAGAGCACAGCTCTTCTAAATAAGCCAACTGGTGGACAATATTCACACATTCTTGGTCTTTGTGAAACAAGTACTGAACGTGCAAATATAAAGGAAAGTGTCAGTTTCTATAATGGCTTGTTTCCTATCCTATTTCTGCATGTATTGAACCCAAATGAACCTGAATGGTTCATTTTTTTTCTAAAAGTAGTTTCTATTTTATTTTCTAAAAAAGAAATAAAAAAGAAAAAAAGAAAGAAAATCCCTTTCAACTATCTACCAATTGGCCCAGAAATTAAAGAAAATATATTTTATCTATTTATGAACCATGATAGCTAATTTTGTAAATGCATTTATTACAGAGCAAAGCCCATTATTATTATATTCTGGTAGTAGAAAGTTCTGATTTTAGTAGATTAATACTGCATGATCATTTCAGAAGTCCTACCAAGGTGAATTAGAAATTAAGTTGTATTTAAAAAATGCCTAATTGGAAGATTCAAATTATAGCTGCTCATGATGCTCTAGTGTCTTTCAGTTTTTGTGATTCAGGACTACCATTAGGTAAGATTTCTTTTTCCAAGCTAACAAAATGCATGTCTCTTAAAAATGTTTAAAATATAGTCTTTAACAATTTCACTAAAAATAATATCTAAAATATCCTCTAAGTTTCCTTTGTATGGTATTGAAAAAAATACATACTCTTTACATATGTCTAAATATATTTATTATTTTGAGTTCTGTTATTATGCAACATTTATTTCTTACATGTAACTTTGTATTATGTTCTTCATATTTTCCATTTTAATCATCACGTAATACATGTCCACTGGGCATATTTCTGTTTCCTTGAATGTTATATTGGCATTGGGCATTTTTTCTTGCTTGCTTGCTTTTCTTTCTTTCTTTTTGGCATTGGGTATTTTTGTTGTTGTTGTTTTGTTTTTTTCCTCCACTATTATAAATGTACAGCAAATATACCATAAACTTTATAACATAATTTTGGCAGTTCAAATTCTTCAAAAATTATTGAGGCTAGCTTTAGGGCTCACTGTATGATCAATTTCAGCAAATGCTCCATGTGCACATGAAAATCTGTGTGTTCTGCAGGTGAATGCAGTGTTCTATATGTGTTAATTAGGTGAAGTTGAACAGTCTTGCTGTTCAAATAGTCTATGTCAGCACAGTCTGATAGAAATATAATGCTGTCCACATATATAACTCTTATTTTAAATTTTCTAGTAGGCATATTACAAAGTAAAAGAATGGATGAAATTAATTTCAATTATATATTTTACATAGTGCAATATACCCAAAACATCATCATTTCCATGTATAATTAGTATAAAATTAATGAGACTATTTTTTTATCTTTAACTTATCCTTCAGTATTTGATAGCTATTTGATATTTACAGTACATTTCAGTGCAAGTGCCAAATTTTGATGCTTATTTAGATTTCACAAAATTTCCTGCTTGAAAAATGGATACAGATTCACATATCCAACTTTTGCCATCCAAACTTAGAAGTTTTCAATACTTCAATTAAGTGTCAAAAATAATTCTCCTTTAATATTTACATTAATGTCAACAAAGCTGGTTTATCTGTCTTAGAATATTTGATTTAACTTTTGAAGCAAAATCATGTAATTTTCAAAACTATAACTATTCAAGTTTAGTAAACTGCCTTTTGTGCCAACTCAATATTAATATCAATTTAAATGCATATTGCTAAAGTTGAAAAGCAATTTTAAACTTATCAGCATCAAGAAAGCATCATTCAAATCTTGTGGTGTTTGAAGCCAATTTATATAATAGTGTTGATTACCGTTAAAACTTTTATATGTGGATTCATGTTAGAAAAACGTGTAAAACTAAGTATTACTGACTTGTATTATGTAAAGTTGTGATGTTAACATAGATTTTGTACCTATTTAGGTAGATTTAATAAGCTGTTTCTTTCCTTGAAACCTGAAAATTTAGCTCATTCATATGCAGTGTGATATCAGTGAGGAAACATAAATCACACTTCTAAATTTTTGTCTTTGATTATTAGATATTTGAAAGGCATCCTTTGTTTCAAGGAAATTTTGAATTGGAGTTAACAATACAATACATATTTGTAAAATTTTCCACAATGAACACTGGCAAAGAACACAAGATAATTAAATTTATTGTCTTCTATTTCTTTCAGTAGGTCCACAAATTGGTGATGAATCCTACCACTTGCATATATATACTGAACAATTTTAATAACTTCTATGCATGAGACCTTTCACAGAGACCATTTCAGAAAGGTGAGCACAAATATTTTCAATATGTATCACATATTGAAATGAATTAATTTAATGTTTAATTTAATGAATTTAATGTTTAAAATTCCAGTAAATATGAATTTTTGATCTAAAATTACTGGAGTAGTATCTGCTGTGTTGGAAACTAATTTTTAAATATTTAGTTGAAAATTTTCTTTGACAGCTGTAAAAGACTTAAGAATGACTATGCCATCAGTACAAAATTTTAGGCTGTGAATTGCCAACTTTTTTGTTAAGTTGGGAAGCCCTTGAGACAGTACATGCCCAAAATATTAACTGGACAGAGTCTTTTATATAACTCCTCTAAAGCTAAAAAAAAAGTATTTGCACTTTATGGTCTTGTGTTTTATGGGCAATGGTTAAGTGGCTTAATCAAAGATCTTTTACTTTGTGTAAAATATCTAATTTTGGGCTTTTCTTATGACTTTCTGGCTAAATTTCCATATTTAATATGATACTTTTCTCATATCTTTACATAAAAATGATTTTCTATTTTGTGCACAAATTAAGCAGCTTTATAGCTGAGCAAAGATACAAGTCTAGCTCCTTTTAAAAATTGTTTAACACTTTTTATTGGACATTCAATTCTGATTTCAAGTGCCTAGTTTTGCCAATTCTTTTTTGACTGTTGAAAATGAACTTCCTATATAATGCTGAAAATATCCCTTAATATTCTCACTTTATCTTTAAACTTTTTTAACCCAACAAACAGTTTTTTTCCTTTGTTCCGTCATAAAAAGCTAACATTTTCATTTATTATGAAATTTGTAACATCTGTTTTCCCAGGTTTTTTTTATAGTCACTGTGTCCATTTGAATATTGGTTTCTGCAACTATCCTCATGTCTGCATATGTAAGGTGCCTTAATTTTAAGTCAAAAAATTGTTCCTACTAATTTTAAAAATTAAAATATAATTTAATTACCTGTAATTCATTAATTAATTACTAGTGCAATCTATATAGTCTTTAATTCTTGCTGTCTCCACAAAATATTCAAATAAGCACATTAAAATGTTACATTGGTATATAAAAACAAAGTCATAACAAATTAATCAATTTATTGACACCAACTAGATTGATATCTTCATATATTTGTTACATGGGAACAGGTATAAGCACCTGACACATGTACTATATATGGCAACAATATCTTACAACAGCTAAGAGTGAAATGCAGACTTACCAAAACACAATCATGTTTAACAAAAAAGTGTTTTATAGTTCTTCAGTTATAAAAGTTGAGTTGAATTATTTAAAATGACAAATAAAATTAGAAATTCAATTCTTCAGTTGTAGCCACAGGTGGCTCATGGCTAGTAAATTGGACAGCACAGTTCTTTTTTTTTTTTTTTAAAAGATTTTATTTACTAATTTGACAGATCACAAGCAGGCAGAGAGAGAGGAGGAAGCAGGCTCCCTGCCTAGCAGAGAGCTCAATGCGGGACTAGATCCCAGCAGGCTGGGATCACGACCCGAGCCGAAGGCAGAGGCCCTAACCCATTGAGCCACCCAGGTGCCCCTGGACAGCACACTTCTAAGTTGTTGTATGCATTTTTACATTTGTTCAATCAGAAATAGAAAGTATATTAAGATCATTCATTATGATTGGGAGATATTTTTTCCTTTTAATTCTGTAAGCCTTATATGTTTGAAGCTATGTTAATATCTAATTTGCTTTTTAATTTATCTGTTGTATTTCTAATTTCTGTTATTGTATTTTTCAGTTCTAGAACTTCCATTTTATATCTCTTCTTGTTAATTCTAGTTCTCTGGTTCTGTATCTTGTTATTAAATTTTGAACATGTAATCACAGTTTTTGAAAGAAGCATTCTGTTCATTAATAATTGTTCATTGCTAATATCCATAGCAATTTTTTTTTCTCTGTCCTATGTCTTGTCTTTTCTCTGGATATATGTGCTTGGTGAGGTTTTATTGTATATGAAATGTTGTAGAGGTTCTGGATGATGATTTCCTTCCAGAGAAGTGGAGATCATCTTGCTTCACTCAGGGCTTAAATTGAGTCTAAGTTTTATTTCAGTCCTTTAAAGGACCTGATCAATTTCCACCTAACCTTCATTTCTAGGATGCAGCACTTCTGAAGGCTTGGATTGTTTATCCTTCCAAATAAGCACACATGTGAACTCCAGTTTTTATCTGCTCAACACAATGAGATTGCCAATAGTTGTGCTGAGATTTTCAGCTTCTTAGCAAATACTCTTTGTTGACCATAGGTGCCAAGTTCACTTTCTGAACTTCTCCTCTCTATGGGGTTTTGGTCCTGATTGCATTGGTAGCCCTAAACTACAAATATATCTTTCCAACCACTGGAAAGTCTACTCAAATTTTCTTCTATTATCCAAGTTTTGTTCGGTTTTTGTTTCTTTGCCTGTATTACTTATGAACCAGCAAATGCCTTGGAGGAAAAAGCACCTCTTTGATCTCTGCCTATAAAATCCTGCTTTGATACTTGCATTCAGATTTTTTTTTTACTTTACAAATTTCCCTTGTTATTCTCAGTGGGAAAATTGGTTTTCTCCAAGTTAAACTTTTATAGCTGGAAGCAAAAGTCTTTCTAAGCCATAGAAACTAGCACTATCTATAGATTTCTCCCCCACTCTTGATTACATCAAGAACACATATTTATTGTAGCAACTATAGAAGACTCAGAAAATATGAAAATAAGTCATTAATCTTCCAGATAATTACTTTTAACATTCATATATGCTATGGACTAAAAGTTTGTGTCCATCCAAAACATATATGGTGATGCCTTCTTTAACCCCTAATGTGATATAGTATTTGGACAGAGGCCTTTGGGAGGTAATTAAGTGATGAGGGCAGGTAGTCTGGGGGTGATTAGTGTTCTTATAAGGGAGACAGACACTAGAGAGCTTGTTGCCTCTCTCCCTGTCATGTGATGAAACCGTGAGAAGGCAGCTGTCTGTAAGCCAGGAAGTGAACTCTCACCAGAACTTGACCATGCTGACACACCATGATGTCAGACTTCCAGCCTCATGGGACTATGGGAAATAAATATCTGTTGTTTAAGCTACCTATCCAATATTTTATTATGGTAGTCTGAGCTGACCATATATACATATATGCAGCCATTATCTCTACTATATACATACATATACATACATTGGTTTTTGAGTAAATGGAATCCCACATACGCTTTTTATAATCTGATTTATTTAACTGAATAATGTATCAAAGATTTTTTTGTTTCACCCAATATTCTTCTATTTTACTAATTGCAGAGTATAAATATGTCCAATTAGATTTTTTCTGACTTTTATTATTTAAAGTAATGCTATAATGAATATACACATGCATAAAGTTTTTCTATTTCTCATATTTCATGATGATAGATTCTTTGATATGTAATTTGCTTAAATAAGTAAATAGTTATGTCTATATATGTATATGTGTATATATATGCATATATATATATAAACTTCTTATTCTAGAGAATTTAAATATATAGAAAAAAGATAGAGACAATGCTGTAATGAACCCCCGAGTACCTAGAATCCAATGTCATCATTTCTGTAAGATTTAAAAAATATGATTTGGTCCTCACTTTCAATAGTGAATAAACAATCCTACATGTTAGGGAACTTTCGGAAGTGTTAAGATTTTGTTTTTCCACTCCAAATATTTGTCTTTTTAATTTCTTATATTGTCAATGCATAGGAACCTCAAACTTCTGGAAGTCCAATTAATATCTATATTCCTGATTGCCTTGAACATTTGTGGGGCTGCATTTACATTACTACTTAAGGAACATTAGAAAGTCACAAGACCTTGGGCATTTTATTTTTCCTGGGGGACCTCAAAGGGGTTGGGAGAAGAAGAGGGAAACACAGATTGGGGACTTTGGCTTCAAGGTCATGTTCCTATAAACTAGAAGAATTAAGAACGTACTTGTGAGGGCGCCTGGGTGGCTCAGTTGGTTAAATGTGTGCCTTCAGCTCAGGTCATGATCTCGAGGTCTTGGGATCCAGTACCCACTTTGGGCTTGATGGGTGTCTGCTTCTCCCTCTGCCCCTCCCCCTGCTTGTGCTATCTTGCTTGCTCTCTCTCTCCACTAAATAAAAAAAATAAAACCTTAAAAAAAAAAAAAGAAGAGTACTTTTGGTCTAATTCCTGGCTGGGTGCCTAGGTGAAGGGATATATTTTTCTTTGGGAGATTGGCCAGGGTTCTTGGAAGAAGTCAGTTATGAAATGTCATTCTGAAACTTTCCAGACTCAGGCTCTATGGGTCCTGAGAACTGTCCCTCAAGGAGCAGATGTACAGTTCAAAGCAAAGAGTTACCTTCTGAGGGCACAAACAACTTGAGTCTAATGATTTAAAACTGGCTGAAAGAGCTGCATCACCTGAGGAAAATTTTGCAGCATTAAGACTGTCAGGGGCTAAGAAATGTGGCGGTCATCAGTGCTAGAGACTGAAAGTGCTGGAGAGGAATTGGAGCAGATCAGATGGAACAGACACTGGAAAGAGTCATCAGATTACTGCAGGGGAAGAGCACCACTGGTGGGGGGAGCAGCAGGGGCAGGTCAGAATGACACGTGCTTGTGATTTGAAGCCTGAGAATCAGAGGGAGGGGAGGTGAGAAGGGTGGCTCAGGCCAGCTTCCTCTTGCTTCATAGTCTGGGCTCTGGATTTTCACCCTGTGAACAATATAGTCTAAGAAAATCATATGGGTTTTTGGTATTATTCATTTTATTCCAAGTAACTTCGACCTATTTTCTTCCACCTGGAATAAGCCCATTAATCATCAAATTGGGGCCATCATGAAGGAGGTGGCTCTTGAAATGAACCTTGAACCTCATGAAGGATTATACAAGTAATGGTGGAAAGAGTTCTCTATACCAAAAAACATGCGCTAAAGCTTAGAGGCACAAAAGCAGGTCAGTAATTAGCAAGCAGTGAGATACCTGGTGATTGCCCCATAGGTTTTCAATAGGAGGGGAGAATTAGCCGGAAAGCACATTTGAGGCCATGGAGCAGAAGACGGCAATGGCAGCAGGAACCGGGGAATTAGCAGAATCATTTTGGGAAAAATTACTTTCTTTTGATTTCTCAGAGTAATAATCTAAAATCTCCATTCCTATTTTTTTCTTTAAATATTTTCTTTGATTTAAAACTCAATAGGAGAGTTTAGAACATTTGGGAAGATAGAACAAGAATAGAAAAAAAAAATCACCCATAATTTTACCACCTAGAATCAACATTTTACATTTTCTTCTACAAATTTTCATTTACATATTTGTGATATATGAGCATTAGGCTTTGAAACCTTAATTTATGCATATAATATTATATCCTAACCACTTCTTCATGCTCTTTATTTGGTTTTTATAAATACCAATTAACGGCCTTCAGTATTCCATGATGTTGGTATACCACAGTTTAATCATATATTTCCTGCTAGATTTATGGGTTACCCCATTTACTGGGAGGATAGTGAGCTTGCAACACAGTGATCAAAAAAATATTTACAGTTTAGAATAATAACCAGAAAGAAAGAAAATTTAATAGGAATGTATGGGTCTTTTAATAAATTAATTTATATTTTAGTTTCAAAAGATTAACAAGTGCCAGTAAGATACGAGAGAACTGACATGAAAAGGACCCAGGTACGTAATTTAATTGGGCTCTCATTGAAATGATAGTTGTGACCTGTGATTGTGATTAAAAATAAGTAATATATACTTGATCATCATTCCCGTTTCTGGCACAGAGTTCCTAAAAACCTTGGAATTTCCTAAGCGATGAGAGCAAGTAAACATGTCTTTTGTTATGTTAATTAGGACCCTACTTAGGGTTCAAGGCTTGTTGCCAGTGGAGCCAACCTTGAAATTAGAGGGTTGGAACTTTCAGTCCTACCCATCTCTCCAGCCCCTGTCCCAATCTCTCAAGAGAGGAGAGGGGCCCGCAAATGACTAATGTTTAATCAACCATGCCTGTGTCATGAAGACTCCACAAATCCCCCAGAAAAGGAGAGGATTTGGAGAGCTTCCAACCATGAAGCTTGGTGAACATGTATAGATTTGGGGTGAGTAACAGGCTCTGATGGAGCTCCGAAACTCTGTGTCCTTTCGTCACAGGTGTTTCTCTTCCATCTGGCTGTTCTCTCCCTTTCCAATAAAATGGTGATCTAGTTAAGTAAAATGTTTCTCATAGGTTTTATGAGCCACACTAGCAAATTAATCTAACCTGAGGAGGGACTACCATTTGTTGGAACTTCTAGTTTGTAGGGGGTTGGTCAGACACACAGATAACAGCCTGGCTTTCAACTGGTATCTGAAGTTGAGCGGGATGGTGGGGGAAGAGGAATTTGGTAGGAGTGATCCTTAACCTGTGAAATTTGATGCTGTTTCTGGATAGATGGTGGCAGAATTGAGTTTGAATTGTAGGTCACCTTGGCTGGTGTCTGGAGAATTGTTTGGTGATATGGGGGGCGGGTGTCTCCCTCCTACACACACATTGGAATTTATCTCAGAACCAAAAGAAACCAAATAGCTAATGTGATCTTAGGTTTTTCATGTAAACATAGAGCTGCAATAAAAGTAAGTAAAGGTCCCTTTAAACTCTGAAACACTTATTAAGGAAAAAAGAATTACTTGAGAATGAATGAGAACAAGGCAAAGTCAATACTTCTTAAGGCAATCACCTTGAGAAGGATATATGTAATGATGAGCTTGAGATTTCAACTTTTAAATGTAGATTATTGATGAGAATGAGTAACATTACTTTCCAGGAATGCTATGATATCATGCTAACAGTTCTCTCGGGGTTCAGGGTACTAAATTAAGGAAGTTGTTAGACAACAAATGCTTATTTCCATTTTGTGCAGTAGATGAATCAGCAAAAGGCAATTAGAGTCAAATTCTTTAAAAAAACCTAACCCCTCAGGTCCTTAAACTCTGACCATGAGTCTATAGTATACATATAATATGTAAATGTCAATGAAAAAGGTCCAGAGATAGGGCTGAATGGAGATGAGGATCCTGTTGTATCGCATAGCATGAAGTTTTAAATTATAATTACTGTTCACTCAATATGCTTTTTTGGAATGTTTCCTAGGAGGTGGGCAAGGTGAAGGTGTGAAGCATACAAAGATGATCAGCAGAACACAGTCTCTTTTCAAGAATTGCACAGTAAAATGGGGTCAGCAAGGGCATGGGGGATTAAGTGAGGTACAATGGGATGTGTGCTGTAATAGAACAAGAGCTGGAAGAATTGAAATGAGGGAGGAATTAATGACTCTCTATTGGTGTGTGATGACAAGAATGGAATCATACATGGTGATATTGAGCTGGTTGTGGAGAACAGAGGACGAGTATTCCAGAAAGCAGTGGCAGCATTTGAGAAGGCAGAAAGAAATCATCTCTGACGAAAGTCACATTCTAGCTACACAAGAAGCTAGGAGGTTTCTGGATTCTATCAAGTCTTGAAAGTAGATAAATATATTTCAGACATCTTCTTAATGAAGTGGTTGTAATCAAAGACATTTTCTCCCTTTAGTTAGCCAGAAATTTATTCATAATTTCGTTGAGCAGTGTGCATTATGGGCCAAATATCATTTATTCTTCCCAACTCTGTAATACAGGCATGACATTGTTATCTCCATTTTGCATCTGGGGCAACGAAGACTAGAGAGTTCCAGTATCTTTTTAAGATCACTCAGCCAGGGGTGCCTGGGAGGCTCAGTGTGATAAGCCCCTGCCTTAGGCTCAGGTCATGGTCTCAAGGTCCTGGAATAGAGCCCTGTGTCAGGCTCTCTCCTCAGCAGGGAGCCTGCTTCCCTCTCTCTCTCTCTCTCTGCCTGCCTCTCTGCCTGCTTGTGATCTCTGTCTGTCAAATTAAAAAAAAAAAAAAAAAAAAGATCTCTCAGCCAGACCTGGTATCTGAACCCCTGTGTTTGTCTGTAAGAGCATTCTCTCAACTGCTTTTTGTGACCATTCAGTTTGCGAGCTTTTCTCTATCGTATGAGACTTCTTTCCAGTCTACACACCTGTGTGGGCAGATGTACATATAAAATGGTTGTTTTTTATAGCCTGACTACATGGATCATATTGTTCATTTTGTAGACATCCTTTGGAATCACTAACCCTCATTCCTCTCCTGTATAAGTGTTGACAGCAGACCTTTCTATGCACTGTTCCAAACACTGCCTATATTAACTTATTCAATCCCAAGTAACCTGCTCACAAGCAAACAACTGGGAAGTAGTGAGTGAAGCTGGTGTGTGAACACAGGAATTAGGACTCCAGAAACTATGCTCATAACCACTACAATATTTTCCTATTTAAATCTTAGTTACCCTTCAAATTCCCACACTTGAGCTCCTCTTGCCTGTTAAACTGTCTCAGACTATGTAAGGCTGAGTTCCCAAGCATCTAATTTATGCCATTGGAACTATGGCACTAGAACGTTCCTACATTGTGTGGTTAGGTGCCCTGCACATCCTAATCCTTCTGCCCTTACTAGACTAAAAGCCCATAAATGTAAGCATCTATGACTGACATCATCATAAACCACATCTCTCCCTTTAATATTTGTCACCAGGAAAATGCTTGCTCAATATTTATGTAGTTGCTAAGATCATAATTATGACTATTAACATTTCATTATTGCATTGCTATAAAACATTGATCACAGATGTTATCACCTTATGCACAGCTATTCATCTGAACCCTGTCTCTATCTTTTAATTTTATAAATTCTTTATTTTGTTATATATGTGTACATAATTATATATATAATGTGTGTATATATATTTATAAGCATATAAAGATATATAAATATATAAGATATATATTCATCTTTTCCTTGCTGGCTGGTGACCTGTAATCATGTCTTCTTTTGATTAACAAACTCAGTTTCTTCAGAGCAGTTTTATGTTTATACCAAAATTGAGCAGAAAGTACAGAGTATTCATATATCTCCTGCCTCCAGACATGGACAGCCTCCCTTACTATCAACACCCCCACCAGAGAGGGACATTTGTTATAGCTGATGATCTTTGGTCAACACCTGATTATCATCCAAACTCCATAATTAACATTAGGGTTTACCCTTGGTGTTGTACATTCTACGGGTTTTGACAAATGTACAATCACATGTATCCGTGATTTTAGCATTCTACAGAATAGTCATATTGCTCTAACAATCTGCAGTGCTCTGCCTGTTCATCTCTTCCTCTCCTTTATCCCCTGACAACTACTGATCTTTTTACTGTGCCTATAGCTGCCTTTTCCAGAATGTCATATAGTTGGAATCATACTATTTGTATCTATTTTTCACCTTTTGTTTTTAAATGTAAGCTCTATGACTATTGTGGGGCTTGAACTCATGACCCTGAGATCAAGGGTTGCATGTTCAACCTACTGAACCAGCGAGCTGCTCTTGTATTTTTTTTTTTTTTTGATTGATTGATTTCACTTTGTAACATGCACTAAATTTCCTCCATGTCTTTTCATGGCTTGATTCCCCATTTCCTTCTAGCGCTGTACAATAGTCCATTGTCTGGATGTACCACAGTTTTTTTTTGTTTGTTTGTTTTGTTTTGTTTTTTTTACCCATTTACCTAACGAGGCATATATTGCATGCTTCCAAGTTTGGTCAATTATGAATAAAGATGCCATAAACATCTGTGTGCAGGTTTTTGTGTGGGCATAAGTTTTAACTCACTTGAGTAAATATCAAGGGGTGTGATTGCTGGATCATATAGTAAGAGTATGTTCAGTTTTTTAACTTGTCTTTCAAAGAGGCTATTGCAATCACTTCTGTTTTTGAGATCTTTATTTTTCCTCTGTACTTTATTTTTTATTGTGGTAAAAACACATAACATGAAATTACCCTCTTAAATTTTTTTTTAAAGATTTATTTATTTTAGAGAGAGAGAGCAAGCACACAGACACAAGTGGGAGGGGCCAAGGGAGAGGGAGAGAGAATCCCAAGCAGACTCTGCACTGAGCATGGAGCCCCATGTGAGGCTCAATCTCACAACCCTGAGATCATGACCTGAGCCCAAAATCAAGAGTTGGGTGCTTAACCAACTGTGCCACCCAGGCAACCCTACCCTCTTAAATTTTTAAGTATAGAAAAATACTATCATTAACTATATGCACATTATCCTACAGCAAATCTCTAGAAATTTTTTTTTATCTTGCATGACATAAAGTCTTTACCCATGGAACAGCAACTCATTTTCACCTCCCAGCAGTCCCTGGCCACTACCATTGTACCTTCTGCTTTTATAAATGGACTACTTTAGATTCTCGTATAAGCTATTGGGCAGTACTTGTCCTTAACTACCATATGATCCAGCAATCTCGCTTCTGAGCATTTATCCAAAAGAATTGAAAGCAGGATCTCAAAAAGATATTGGCACTTCATCGTGTATAGCAGCACGATTCACAATAGCCAAGAGCTGGGAACAACTTAACTGTCCATCAACTGATGAATGAATGAAGAGAATGTGGTATTTACACACAATGGGATATTATTCAGCCTTAAGAAAGGAAGGAAATTCTGTTATATGCTACAACATAGATGAGCCGTGAGGACACTATGCTACCTCTGTACTTTTAATCTCTTTCCAACACCTGGCTGTCAGGGAAGCCAGATAACTAAGCTTGTTAGAAGTGTGTCTAAAGTAAAAGTAAAAAGCTCCACAGATACACAGATTTGATCAAAGAGGTTCTGTGATGCACACACCCACATTGACATGTATAAATGTAGAGACTTTTCTTGGTCATTCTTGTTTTATATTTTATTATTCATGATATACATTATCACACAATTATAGTCAATATACAGAATATAACTAGAAAACAGGAATAGGCAAAAAATGTTTGCATTTCATTCTGTGTTGGTGATATGTAATGAACAGCAGTAATAGTTTATATAAAAATTTGTAAATAAAATCTATTGTTTAGAAATCATTGTGTCAAGGTCTACGATCCATACTGTTATTAGCAGACTAGCTGTCACATTTATGTCCCTGATTGACATGAGAAAGGTTAGGAAAATTTTGTTGCTAAAATAAATTTTGAGGGTTGATAGATTTTAAAAAATTCTGTCATTATGTTATTGCATTTTTTCATTGAGTGGAAGTGTCACCTGAAGGATTCTCCAATTATGCTGGAATGGAAATTTCAGTTTGTACGAAAATAACTGTGTCTTAAAATATCATTTACCTCACTTCACTCACTTTTTTTCCTCTTTGAAAGTCTCTGTGAAGGGAAGTCTTTCTGCACTTTGCTCCCTGTAAATCTCTAGAGAGCCAATTCCATGAGAACTTCTATAAATTCCCTTCAAAACACACACCCACACAGCTCTTTTTACAAGCTTTGTTTAAATCTGAGAGGCTCCATGTTTCATTTAACTACAATATTCAGCATTTATGCATGTTCTGGGGACTTGTGCTAGGATTCATGAGTGTGCCCAGTAATACTTAAGCGGCTTTGGACTCTATCTTCCTCGCTGCTTCATTTGGGCAGGAAGTTGTGCAGACTCAAGATTGGTGGCTGATGTTGGATGGAACACATGGACGGCCCCACCCTAAGATAGTTCATGGAAGTTTACATGGTTCAAGCAAGGGATAATAACATTTCCTTACCTAAAATATGGCTGTGATGAGCATAATTGGCTTGTTGATCTAGGATGAAAAATTCCTGTGCAGTTAGCTTTTGGGACTCATAGTTATAAGACAAATACCACTATTAAGCAAATATAGTCTCTCTTCCTCCCACATACATGTGCACATACTTAGACAAGTATAGGTTTGGCATAGAGTAGTGACTCAGTAAACAGTAGAGATTACTGGGGCACCTGGCTGGCTCAGCTGCTAGAGCACGCAACTCTATCTCAGGGTTGTAAGTTCAAGCCCCATGATGGGTACTTAAAAATAAAATCTTAAAGAAAATCAGTAGGAATTATTATTAGTACAATCATCACCATTATTTTTTTTAACTATCATCTTAGTCATGGTCATGAGGTGAAAAAATTTGTTCTTTAGGTAAAGTTGTGATAAATTTTACCATGAGATAATGTTTGATCTTTCTTCCTTCCTTCCTTCCTTCCTTCCTTCCTTCCTTTCTTTCTTTCTCTCTTTCTTTGTTTTTCTTGAGAAATTTGTTCTATCCTCATTATTTTAGAACCTATGGACCCTGACTAATATTTCATAATGTATGTAGCTGATTTCATGCTTTGTTGTGTTTTATATTCTATCATGTTTTGAGCAGTTACCTGGAGGAGACTGGGTGCCCCTATTGGATGTTGTGGATGGCATCTTATGTTCTGACTTTTGGCACGTTGTGATGTGAAGAGTCCAATGCTCTTCCCATTTCTTGCTCTTTTGATGTTACTGCTCGCACACATTCATTTCTGAGGAATTGTTTGCCTTAGGAGAACTTTATCTCATTACTTCATGAGATGTGTGTTCATAAGAATCACGAGGAGGGTTTTAAATATGCATAATAAGACATGAATTAGAATCCCCAAAGGGGGCCCAGGCACTTAAACGAGCTTGCTAAGGGATTCTAAGGCTCAGTTAAAGTTTTAAATCACTGAGCTAAACCTGAATAATTATAATTTCATCCTTCCACTGCTCAATCATTCACTGAGGCAAATGCCATTGGATAACCAATTCCACAGACTGTTTTTTCTTTCAAGAAACATTTTAATGGTCATTGCTGGTTTTATTGATTTTTCTTAATTGTTTTTCTGTTTTCTATCTCATTGGTTCTCATTTTTATCTTCATTACTTCCTTTCTTCTGTTTCTTTTTCCATTCTAGTTTATTAAGATGGAATCTGAAGTCATTGATAGGTGAGAAACTTCTTTATAAATTATGTATTTACATACTTTTGATGAATTCAACCCTTTATTATTGTGAAATGACCTTTATTCCTTGTAATATTCTTTGCTCTACAATTTGCTTTTTCTGATATTAATATAACCACAACAGCTTTCTTTTGATTAGTGTTAATGATGTAGTTTTTGAATGTAGGTGAGGTCCAGGGCCAATGGCCAAGAAGGAATTCTTGAGATGTTTTTGGGGCAAGATGATGGTTTTATAAAGCAGAGGGACAGGACCCATAAGCAGAAAGAGCTGCTGCCCTGGAGTTATGGGGGAAGGCTGATTATATACTTAGGATCTGGGGGTAAGGAAAAAGGGAAGTTTTCAAAAGAACTTTCATATGCTAAAGATGACCTACAAGATACTGGAGGCCTTGCCATTGTCAGATAATGTTGTTTTTCCTTCTGATAAAGCATTAACATTAGGAGAGTTGGGAGCTTCCCAGAAGAACATTATACTCAGCCTGCTTCAAGGATTTGTCAATGGGCAGCAGGTTATAAGGACATTAATTTTATCTACATTTCCTTCTGGAAGCTAGGTTATTGATAAGAATGCTTTTTCCTTGTAAATCACTAGACATTTGTAAACTGAGGGAGTTTATATCATGTAGGACTGAACTCTCTGTACATTAACTATTTGTTTTTCCTTTCCTTAACTTTAGGGCAGCTGAGAGTGCCTGAGGAATGTCACACCTGTTCCACCTGGGAGGGAGGTGGCTAGGGGGTGTCAGCTTGTGCTTTGTCCTCAGCTTTTCTTCTGCTCCCTATTCATTAGCATGGTATGTCTCTTTTTCATCTTTAAGATTTTAACCTATTTATATCTTTATATTTAAAGTGCATTTCATGTAGGCAAAATGTAGTTAGCTTTGCTTTCTTACCCAATTAGATAATATCTGACTTTTAATTTAGGCACTTAGACCATTTACATTGAATATGGCTATTGACAGTGAAGTTTATTTCTCTCATCCTGTTTGTCTTCTACCTGTCCCATCTATGATGGTTAATTTTATGTGTCAATTTGATTGGCCACAGAGTGCCGGATATTTGGTTAAAAGTTATTCTGGGTGTGTCTACAAGGATATTTCTGGATGAGATTAACATTTGAATCTGTACACTGAATAAAACAGATTGTCCTCCTTAACTGGAGGCTCTGGCTCTGTCCAGTTAATCGAAAACCTGAATAGATGACAAAGGTCCTCCTGCAGTAGAGAAAGACTGTGTGTCTTCAGGCTAGGACCTCAGTCTTCTCCTGCCTTTGGACTTGGACTGAAACTTGCACCATCAGCTCTCCTGTTCTTAGAACTTAGGCTCACAGTGGAACTATATCATTTACTCTCCTCAGCTTGACTTACTAAAGGTCTTGGGACTTCTTAACCTCTAGAATCATGTGAGTCAATTTCTTATAATAAATCTCTCTCTTTCTAACACACACACACACACACACACACACACACACACACACACATCCTATTGGATTTTTTTCTCTGAGGAACCCTGACTAACACAGCATCTGGCCTTTGTTCTTCTTTTCCTCTTCTACTTTTATGATACCATCTTATTTCTGTTGTTGGTTTATTAGCTACAACTCTTTGTTTTGTTATTTTGGTGGTTGCTTTATGAATTATTATATACATCTTTGATTACACAGTCTACCTTCTAGTGATAGATGCTCACATATAGCACAAGAACCATACAATATTATAGTTCTGTTTCTTCATTCCTGTTCTTTGTGACATTGTCATTCACTTTACTTTTACATATGGTATACATCCTATACTACATTTTTATTACTTTTGCTTAAACAATGAAATTTCCAAGAGTTTCAAGCTATAAGAAAAATATCTTATATGTATATAATTATATTTATGCACATAGTTGTATTTCTGTTGTTCCTCACTCTTTGTGTAGATGCATATTTCCATCGGGCATCATTTTACTTCCACGGTAGAGACTTCTTTGAACACTTCTTGTGTAGTGTGGGCTTGCTGCTGCTGAATTCTTTCAGCTTTTGTGTTTCAAAATGTCTTTATTTGCCTTGCTTTTGAAATGCATTTTCTCTGGCTATAGAATTCTAGGTAAATCTCTGCCCCTGCCCCTTTACCCCTTACTACTTTTAACACTGTTCTACTGTTTTTTCTTTCGGATTATTTCTAGTGAGAAAATCTTTGTTCCTCTGTGTGTGATGTGCCCTTTTTCTTTGGTTGCTTCTAAAATTTTCTTACAATCACTGGTTTTAAGCAAATCAATTATGATGTGCCTTGATGTAGTATTTCTTTGTGTGTCTTGTACTTGGAGTTTATTGAACTTGGATCTGTGGGTTTAGAATTTTACTCTGATTTGGAAAAACTGCAATTATTTTTTGGAACATTTTTCTGCTAAAGTGACTCCAACTACATATATATTAGGCCATTTAAAGATGTCCTACAGCTCACTGATTCACTTTTAATTTTTAAATTTTATTTATTTATTTTTAAAGAGTTTATTTATTTATTTGAGAGAGAGAGAGAACACAAGCAGTGGGGAAGGGTAGAAGGAGAGGGAGAAACAGACTCCCTGCTGAGCAGAGAGCCCAACAAGGGGCTCCATCCCAGGACTCTGGGATCATGACTTGAGCCGAAGGCAGACTTAAACTGACTGAGCTCCCCAGATGCCCCTGATTCACTTCTGATTTTATTAAATTTGTTTTTTTCTATATGTTTCATTTTGGGTTTCTATTTTTCTTCAAATTCACCAGTCTTTTCTGATCTAGTTTGTCTAATGTGCTGTCATTCCCATCTAGAATTTTTTTTTTTATCTTGGACATTATAGTTTTCATTTTTAGAAGTTTGATTTGGGACATTTTTGTATTTTATATTTTCCGTGCCTCTAGGTAACTTTCAAACATAAACATGGACTATAGTCATAACAACTGTTTTAATGTCCTACTCTGCTAAATTCTAACATCTGTCTCAAATCTGAGTCAGTTTTGATTGGTTGATTTATCCACTCATTAGAGATGATATTTTCCTGGTTTGTTTGTTTTTTAAAGATTTATTTATTTATTTGACAGACCGAGATCACAAGTAGGCAGAGCAGCAGGCAGAGAGAGAGGGAGGAAGCAGGCTCCCTGCTGAGCAGAGATATTTTGGCTGAGCTCTTGAGGTGTGTGAGATGTGCACTTCACAGTTTCATGTCTTGGGCAGATACCAAGAGTCCCAACAGTGGTTGGGTACTGGATCTGATAAAGGGGCCCTCGTCCTGGGTTTGATGCTTTTATCTTCTTCAGTATCCTTATGAAGCATATCCTCTCATTTCCATTGGCCTATTTGTTTGTTTCTAAAATAGAGATTTGCTGCCACAAGATTTTGGAGACATTTTAAATTCCTCTTAATGCTTATTGGATAGGTATTTATCCCAATTATAATGAAAAAATTTTGTATTGTAGGATACAAAAATACTGATTTGAAGGGATATATGCACCCCAGTGTTTATAACATTATCAACAATAATACAGTTATGGAAAGGGCCCAAAAGTTCATTGACAGATGAATGGATAATGAAGATGCAGTGTGTGTGTGTGTGTGTGCGCGCGCGCGCACGTGTGCACACACACACACACACACACACACATATATAGGCGCAATGGAATATTACTCAGTCATCAAAAAGAATGAAAGTTTGCCATTTGCAATGACATGGATGGAACTAGAGAGTATCATGCTAAACAAAATAAATCAGTCGGAGAAAGACAAATGCCATATGATTTCAGTCACTTGTGAAATTTAAGAAACAAAACAGATGAACATGGGGAATGAAAAACAAAGAGAGGCAAACCAGGAAACAGACTCTAAACAATTGAGAAGAAAGGGTTATTGTGGGGGAAGTGGGCAGGGAATGGCTTAAATAGGAGGTGGAGATTAAGGAGGGCACTTGTGATAATAAGCCCTGGGTGTTGTATATAAGTGATGAATCACTAAATTCTACACTTGAAACTAATATTATGCTGTATGCTAACTAACTGGAATTTAAATAAAAGCTTGGAGAAAAAAATTCTTTTGTGTAGTGACCTTGAACTCCCATTAAAATGGAAACTCTAGGGGCACCTGGGTGGCTCAGTGGTTTAAGGCCACTGCCTTCGGCTCGGGTCATGATCCCAAGGTCCTGGGATCGAGCCCACATTGGGCTCTCTGCTCAGCAGGGAGCCTGCTTCCCCCTCTCTCTGTCTCTGCCTGCCTCTCTGCCTACTTGTGATCTCTCTCTGTCAAATGAATAAATAAAATATTTTAAAAAAAATGGAAACTCTATGAGGGCAGGAACGAACTTTGTCTTTTTACTGCTGTATCCTTAGCACCTAGTAGATTTCCTGACTTACAGTGGACAAATGGATATTCTTTCCTTTAATTTTTACTTATTTATTTATTTTTTAAAAGATTTTATTTATTTATTTGACAGATCACAAGTAGCCAGAGAGGCAGGCAGAGACAGAGGGAAGCAGGCTCCCTGCTGAGCAGAGAGCCCGATGCGGGCCTCGATCCCAGGACCCTGGGATCATGACCTGAGCCGAAGGCAGAGGCTTAACCCACTGAGCCACCCAGGTGCCCCATATTCTTTTCTTTTAAATAGAGAATATTATCCCTTTTGTCATATGAACACAATTATATCACAAAGATAAGGTCAACATCTTCCAAACCATTGGTGTCTTCCTCCTTGAAATTCCAGTGTTTGAGATTCTCTTTGAACACTTAACTCTGACTTTCTGTAACTGCTAGTTACCTTTTCATATAGACTGTAAGGGTAACTAACCCTGGAACTTGGGTCTGCTGAAGCTGCAGTCAGAGATTTCATCTTGTGGCAAGGCTGAATTTATACACAAGGCATAGTTTGACCTTAGTAGAGAATCTGCAGGCAAATCAAGGAAGTCAATGTTCTTTGTATTATTCTGTACCTCCCCCATATGGATAGCCAAGATATGGAAACAACTTAACAGTCCATCAAGGGATGAATAGATAAAGAAGATGATGATGATGATGTATATATATATATATATATGGAATATATATACATATATTCCATATATATATATATGGAATTCCATATATATATATATGGAATGAAATATTAGTCAGCCATGAGAAAGAAAGAAATCTCTTTGTGACAACGTGGATGGACCTTGAGGGCATTATGCTAAGTGAAATAAGCCAGGCAAAGACAAATACTGATGGTATCATTTAATATGTGGAATCTTAAAAAAAAAAAAATAAAGTCAAACTCAGAGAAAGAGTAAAAAGTGTTCACCAGGGCTGAGTGTTGAGAGAACTAGGAAGAGGTTGGCAAAGGGTTCAAACTTTCAGCTATAAGAAGAATAAGGCCTGAGGACCTAACGTAAACCATGGTGACTAGCCTTGGTAACACTGTACTAGACAATTGAAATTTGCTAAGAGAATAGAGCTTCAGTGATCTCATAAAAATAAATAAATAAATAAAATATGTGAGGTAATGTAAGTAGTAATTAACTCAGTGGAGGAAAATCTTTTCATTATGTATATGAAATCACCATGGTGTCCACTTTAAATATCTTTGAATTTCTTATGTCAGCTATATCTCAGCAAAACTAAATTTTAAAAAATGAGATCATATGATTGGAAAAGCACGATCTCAGTGTTGATAGGATAGGATATTTAAAACAAATTACATTGAAAATCCAGGAATATTTCTTTTTGGGGCCTGGTCTGAAATCATATTATCTTTTAGAAGGCTTGCCTAAAATGACTGTGTTTATTGACACATTATATACATATTTTTTTCCCTCTAAAATAAATAGAATTTCCCAGTTTCATCCATGAAAACTTACTTGAAGCACTGTTGGGTGTGGGTTAAGGGCTTCATGATTTTGTCAACCAACGTTTAACAAGATTCTCCCAGGAGCTGAGCAGTGTAAACCTTGCACAGGTGCTGAATTTCTCTGCATCCCAGTATTCCCATTGACAAAAAAGGGATAAGAACCAAACCTTCTTCATAGCATTGCTGTGGTCTTGCACGGAACAATGCGTGGGAAACGCTAAGCACCGTGCGAGTTAGGGGAGGGAACCTGTTCAGCGCTGGACATTGGATCCTGCAGCTAGTTCATGGCACAGCACAAAGCCTCATTTTCCATGCTGACACACATTTTGGGGCTGTAATCCAGGTCAGGACAAAGTGTTAAGTTTAAGGATTTAAAAAATAATGTGTGAGCTTCTCTTTTTCTATTTTAGTGGTCTTTCTCAAGCAATTAGAGGAAGTAACTGAAGAGAGTATGTTTTGATTAAAAAAAAAAATGGCCTAGGGACGCCTGGGTGGCTCAGTTGGTTAAGCCGCTGCCTTCGGCTCAGGTCATGATCCCAGCGTCCTGGGATGGAGTCCCACATCGGGCTCCTTGCTCAGCAGGGAGCCTACTTCTCCCTCTGCTTCTGCCTGCCTCTCTGCCTGTGCTCGCTCTCTCTCTCTCTAACAAATAAATAAATTAAAAAAAAATAGTTTAAAAAAATGGCCTAAAAAGATAAACAATGAATAGAAGCTTTCAGATTTAATTCTTAATTATTGAAAGATCGATCCGAGATGTTTAAAACTGCAGAGAAAAAAAGTGAGGATATGGTGTTTTAAAGCACAGTCAGCAAACGCTGTTATTCTAGTTTCTGATCAATATAGTGGCCAAGTAGCTGCTGCTGGTTTTTTAATCACCAAAAAGTTAAGCTTCCAAAAATTGCATCTCTCCTCATAATTCAATAAGATGAGATTATTTTTTCCAAAGAAATGATTGGTCCTTTCAGCAGAGGGGTGGAGAGAGCAGGAAAGTCTAGAAAATGAATACCTTTCACTTGATAATGTTTAAAAGCAGCTCAAGGGTACGGTGATAGAGGTTGATTTGGGGAAGAACCAATAAGAAGGCGTTGCAGGATCTGAGCAAACCCAGCCTGAGAAGCCCAGGGAGAGAAACTTCTTTCTGGCAGTCCTTTAAATTGGTGAGTTTTAACCAGGGGATGAAATAACTAAGAAACAACAGATTCTAAGATTTACTGTTTGGAAAATAGGACTTGACATGGAAAGGTCAGTCAGAGGGAATTAAGAGGATGGGCAAGGCATGATTCATGGGGCACACAGACAGTGGGGTCCCCTTTGTCTTTGTGGCCCTGAAAGCTGGGAGCAAGTTAGAGTCCTTCGTCTGACTCTTTAGTCTGAATACCACTGTGTACATTAATGAAGTTAATTGGACTTTCTTTTTCCTGTTGAGTTTAGGCCGAAATCTATCAACTAAAGCTTATCAACTTTGTGCTTGGAAGACATCTCAGAAACAGAATTTCAGAGCAGAAATAAAGCAAGGCAGGCGCCGAGCAGTAGAACAATGAGAAACTGCTAAACTGCAGTTTCTGATCGCCTGAAGTATCTGGGTTTCTTGCCAAAAACTGTGTCTTCTCACCTGTTTGTTCCTCCCAGTTTTTTGTTTTGTTTTGTTTTAAACCTTGTGGGGTGTGGTTGATTTCTTTTCAAGAAGGGATGAATAGATTCAGTTGCTTAAAATTCTGCATGGGCTTCCTGTTGGCCATTATAATTACTGAGGGCAACTTCATTACCATCAGTCACTGCTCATGTGCTCTGTAGAGATGTTATGAGCTCAGGGCTGGAGTTTTTGAATTTGAGAAGCAAAAAGGGAATTTCTGACTCTTTCTTAAATGTTATTTTATTTTGTCTAAGTGTCTTTTTACACTAAAATTTGAGGACTGGAGGGGGAAATAAAATGTCCCCAGGGAGGGTGCAGACAAAAGTGTTCCTAATCCGAGAAGAATGGGCAGGTCTGGTGTTCTGTAATGAAGCTGGCAGGAATCCTGAGTTTTATCTCTGGAGCTGATAACTTCCTCCGTAGGCTGGAGGTGAGGTGCCACCTTGATTATCAGCAGACTTTTGGCTGTTGGATTGCTTCCTTAGGAAGGGCTCTTGTGTGTGTTGGGTCCCTGGGGAGAGGAAGAGAAGAATGGGCCTCAGGCCAGAGTCCGGCAATGTTGCCTGGGACTTGAGTTGGAGGGGCCTCTTGTTCTGTGAGTGAAAAGTATTGAGGGCTTGCAGTTCAAATAGTAATTATAAGAAATTTGGGCCTCATTTCCTTTTACCTGAGGGAAGTGAGTGGGTTGGAAAGACTGTGGGGGTAAATTAATATAAAACTCATTATTCAGAAATTCAGGAGAGGAGACATGGTTGAAATAGGAGTTTCATGACCATGGATACATCAAAGAATTAATAGGA
>ML101605.1:0-25805 GCA_003697995.1 Taxidea taxus jeffersonii | reverse complement strand
TAATCTGAGATATTATTAAAGCAGGCTTTCCCATGCATGGCTCACAATTCTCCTATTACCTGAGACTTGTCAATGGTTTCACGCTGAACCTGCTTAAGAATAAATTGACCCAGTGGTTATTATTCTGAACAGACAACTCTGCCTGTTTTTATATGACTTAGACGTTATTGAGTTTAATTGATTGCTCTCTTGCTGGCTTGGTTCTGTAGAGGAAAATATTCTTCTTTCCTTCCTTTCTGCCTCCCTCCCTCCCTTCCCATGTTTCCTGCCACATTTCTAGTGAAGTGGGTTGAAAAAAATTTGAATTATTTTATTTTCTTCTCTAGCATCACATCTAACCATGGCAGAAAGACCTGAAGAGTGTGTGTGCATTTTTGTGTGACAGTCAGCCTCTGCCTATCAAAAGTTTTCTCTGTGGTTGTGAACAGTTCCCTGTAGAGAAGGCAGGGATCTCATTAGCACCAACTAATAGATAAACGTTCCCTCTCTGGCAACCTGGATTGGGGGTTTCTGATCCCCCCACATTATTTATTTCTTGATTGCTTCTTTGCGTGCTGAATGGCTGCAGCTTTCCTTTTAACATATAAAGAGAAAAATACAACATCCTTATATATGCCCTAGAATCCAAATCTTTGGGTGATAGGTTTGATCGGAAACCTATTAGTATGGATATTGTTAGGGCTCAATGCACAGTGAGCACCTGTAGCTGCTGACACAGAAGGAAGAGATCATTATGAAGAGCACAGCTTGTGCTTATGACTTTACAGAACACTCAGTGAGCAAGAAGAGACACAATTACTGGGGAGAAAATCCCCAGGTTGTCACCCAGGGCTCTGAAAGGTGGCCAACACAGGTCTGGCTCACCATCAGGAGCACGGATCTGAGCTGCTGCTGGCGTGGTGGGATTTCAGAGCTCTGAGTAGAGTCTTTTGCAGAAAAATCTTCTATCTCAACTCCCATGAGGTGCCCTGTTAGCAGCAAAGCCCCAGGAGAAGTAACTCGTGGACTCAGTAGAGGCCTGCCTCGTAATCTGTGGTCGTTAAATATTTATACAAATGAACGCATGGATGAGTGTAGAATTTTCATTTATGTTATAAATCATCTGTAGCAAGTCCTTTATTAAAAATACGGACAATAGGGGCGCCTGGGTGGCTCAGTGGGTTAGAGCCTCTGCCTTCGGCTCGGGTCATGGTCCTAGGGTCCTGGGATGGGGCCCCGCATCGGGCTCTCTGCTCTGCGGGGAGCCTGCTTCCTCCTCTCTCTGCCTGCCTCTCTGCCTGCTTGTGATCTCTGTCTGTCAAATAAATAAATAAAATCTTAAAAAAAAAATACGGACAATAAATATGAAAGTAACAGCAATGTCACATAATTAGAAAATGGATCTACCCATTTCTAGTAAACACTACCATAAAAAATAAACAGTATTTATAATAAAGATTAAATCCCTCGACATATATTTTTCTAAATATTTCTATCTATACTTTTCTTTCTCTTAAAACATTTCATAGCTCTTCAGTAATTAGTTTTTTTCCCCAATTATATTGTGAACATCCTACCATGTCAATAAAATGTATCAGATCTATTTTTTTAAAAGATTTATTTATTTATTTATTTATTTATTAGAAAGAGGGAGCTCAGGCAGACAGAGTGGCAGGCAGAGGCAGAGGGAGAAGCAGGCTCCCTGTGGAGCAAGGAGCCCGATGAGGGACTCGATCCCACGACGCTGGAATCACGACCTGAGCTGAAGGCACCCAGGTGTCCCCAGATCTATGTTTTTAAGAGAAGATTTTGACAGGAAAGGAAAGAGGCCATGGCAGGAGACACCTGTGCTCAACTGGGAGGCAGAGTGTGAGGGCAAGGAGGACAGAGCAGAATAAAGAAGCCACTTCCTGGTCTATAATAATCTCCTTCCTGCACCATGATGGACTCATGCTGGCTGGCCCCTGGGCTTAAGGAGCAAAGATGTTTGGTTCTGTGTTGTTGGCCCCTCGCCATAAAACACTAGCCTAATGAGCGACACAAATTTATGGAGCTGATGTCAAAATGAATTCAACCACAGATCCTCTCTTTTGGCTTACTGTCGGTAATCCTTGAAGACAGCAGTAAAAATGGGCAAACACCCACCTGACAAAGGCCTATAGAGGCCATCCATAGGACTTTATAATTTTTAAAAACCTGTGTTGACTTGCTTATGTTTTATCAGGCTTGACACTAAGAAAATTAACCCCTAAAATTTGGATATTTCAATTCCTGTTGTTCAACTTTCTTTGACATCCTTTTCCTAGCTCCTGGTTGTTCTTTGTTAACTTTCTGGACATTTCACCCCACTCATGCTCTTTCAAAGGTACCCATGGATTACACAGTTTCCAGCTCCTTCCTCTGTGCCATTATTGATAAAAGCTGTATCACACCTAATTTCAGCTCCATTGGCTGCTGCTAGGTATCAAGTAATGAATTTCACAAACTCCCTCATGTTAAAGTTTTCATGGGGTATGACAGACTAAAATATTTTATTCTTATGTAATATATATCTAGCAATATAGCTTGGGGTGGTAATCCCTTAATGCAAAAAATGGCCAAAGTCTCAGAGGCCAGAGGAGGCCAAAAGCTGGTGGGGAAGCTCATTTTGGGCAGAACGCTCCCAGACATTTTGCAGAAGTAGTCATCCTCATGCTCAAGCCTTTTGCTAACTCCTGCCAGACACCAGAGACGACTCAGCAGATCAAAGGGAAAATTGAGTGCCTAACATTGTTTGAAGATAATTCTAAGACTGAACAAAGTGGACAGGATTGTCCTGACCTCCTTGATACTCATTATTGTGTTTATTTCCTCTTCAGAGGTGCTGCTTTGCCATTCTGTTTTTTCCCATAGCTGCTGAGTAGCTGTTTCATATGTTCAGTTTAGTCTTGAGGGTTTGGGGCTGGCTATGCCTCTTGTTGTCTCTTTCAGCTTTTATTGTGGAATCATAAAGGACTTTTTTTCAGGTGAATTTTAGTAACACAAAATATTTAAAATTTTTATGAGGGATGAGGAGTGGGGATGTTTTCAGATTTTTCTCTAATAAGCTATTAGGAGAACAGTCTTAATAGCATAATTCATGATCAAAAGGACCATTAATTAGCAAATGTGAAGTCAGTAGAGTATATTTTATTGCTTAAAGGCTTATGCTGATGTGAGTAATGTGAATAATCACATATAATTTACTCCAAGAGGTTACTCTATATCTTTGCAGAGAATCATAAATTAAGTGACGATCTTGAGAGGTCATTTTCTTTTTTCTCCACTGTTAGACAGGATGCTTTTCTTGCAATTTTCTTGCACCTTCCCTGAAATACTAGACTCTTCAACTTAGTTCTTCCAGTGTTATGCAATATTTCCATAGCATCCCCAAAGCTTCTGTATGTCAACTGAAAGCTGACTTTCTCTATATGCCATATATTTTTAGGATCTCCAGTCACAGATATGTAATTTTAATTCTTGATTCTTTAATGCAGCTTACTAAAGGAGCATTTCTCTGGGTATGCTGTCTCTCCGAGCACTAGTCCCATGAGGTACTGTGACAGAAAAGAGAGTTTCCACTTTCTTTTAGAATTCCACAAATTCTATAGAATTTGGTTGGCTCTGAGTAGCACTGGACTCTCTTGGAAATGATCTTTCCATAGCTATCATAGTCTCTGGAGGTTGTCCTTAGACCACGGTGTTTAAAGAACAACTAGAACATAACCCACAGCGAACATACAAAATAAGCAAAAGTATAAAGTGTGCAGATGATTCAGATGTGCAGCTGGCTGAGGACCATTGGTTTTGATTGCAGATGCTTTTCCAGGTACCAGGAGATACAGTGGTGAGGGTTCTGAGCACCTGGGAAGATGGAATGGGAAGCCATGTGGCATAGGCACTCTTTCAGCACAGGAGGTAAAACTGGAAAGCACATATGCAAACAACCTTACCGTATTTACGGCAGTGAAGTAACTCACTCAGGCCCACTCAGTACTTAAAAAGGAATTTCCTGGGGTGCCTGGGTGACTCAGTGGGTTAAGCCTCTGCCTTTGGCTCAGGTCATGATCTCAGGGTCCGGGGATCAAACCCCGCATGGGGCTCTCCACTCAGCGGGGAGCCTGCTTCCCCCTCTCTCTTGCTTGCTGCTCTGCCTACTTGTGATCTCTCTCTGTCAGATAAATAAATAAAATCTTAAAAAAAAAAAAAAGGAATTCTCTAAGACGGATCTCTGAACAAGTAGAATCAGGACTGTGGGCTGCGCTTATTATTTTAAGTAGTATGGTTAGTGTTGTTCTGCAGAAACACTTGTGATGGTCCCTTTGTTGCATCCTGCTTTCATCCTATTCCAGAGATGAAACAGTACCCTGCAGAGTAATGAGAACGAAGCCAGTACCAGTGATGTTCTGTTTCTATGCATTGGTACCTCCACCTTTTCCCTTTAGGACTAAAAGTCATTTTACACCCGGGTGGGTAAGCAAGAAGAATTAAGTAATTTAAGCATGATGAAGTACCTCTCAAGGAACGTTAAGGAGTGAAGAGAAGAGGGGCTTTTTCTCAAGCAGGTACTGAAGGAGCCAGATTCACCTTCCCAAGGATGTGGATGGTGGACAGGGACCTGACAGTCGAGTGGAATTTGCATAAGACTAGGAAGAGAGGGAACAGATGCTTCATGTAGGGGGAAACCCGTGTGCAAGGTGTGGAGTTGAAAATGAGCTTGCAGTGTGCGAGGAACAGTCCCCAAATAACCAGTAGGTTTAGGATTTCCTACTTCCTAGGACTTTTTAGGACTTTCTACTTTGTCTTGCTCCGCCTCAGGAAACTACCTAAGCTGTACTGTTGAAAAGAATTGGGAACACCTACTTGCAAATGTTTTATTGTCAGACTTGAATAATAATACAGATTCTGATCAGTGGATCCAGAAAAGAATAAGCCCCCATATGGTACATCAAAAATAGCTTCCCTGCCAGGCAATTTAGACCCCCTAGAACAAGACCCATTTCACCAAGCCAAGGTAGATCTCACTTCTCACTGTCATGGACTCTATTCCAGGGAAGCAGATCGCGTCAGTCCGTTTTGTGTGTTATGTTCAGTTTTGCCTCCAGATCCTTGCTTATGTCATCCCCCCACTGAAAACATACTCTGCGGTTCTTACTTCCCATTAAAACTCTGGTTAATTTCTCAGATCACATAATTATCTCCTTGCTTTAACACCAAATATGTCAGCATTCTATTGTTTTATATTCTTGTATTATTATTTTCTGATCATTAAAGGTGTCTTTTTTTTTCTGTCCAAAATGATAGTTATACTCATTAAGTCTAGGTAAGTCTATGATACATATCTCTTATCCTACCTTATTCTGGGTTAATAGTAGATGTTCAATAATGACTTCAGTTGTTACCCGAGCACACATTTATTTGGCATAGGACCCCAGAGGAAATTTGTCATTCAATAGTTGTATACTCATGGATGGGCAAGTTTGGGAAAAGTAGGTGTCCCAGGATGTAATAAGCAAACAGTACTCCCCATTTGCAATGTGCTTTCACATCCAATGTCATATTATTTCTATAAGAAGCATGAATGGTGGGCAAGAATGATATTACTCACTTTATAGGTGAAATGACCGGGGTTCAGAAAGTCGAAATGATCTCCAGATCAGAGGGTGGGTGTCACAGCAGGACTCAAACACTCATCTTATGGTTTTGAAGCTGAAGTAGAGGACAGGACCAGTCAGGCAGTGGGAATGGGGACTCTGTGGTGGGGAGAGAATTTGCCAGAAGGAGGCACAATCAAAAGGGAATTAGGAGTTCTTAAGATAAATCTGGGCTTGGGGCAACCCTTGAGATGGCAGGGGGGCAGGTGGTGGAGGAAGAGAGGCTGGCAGCCAGAGCTTTCCCCTTCTGGCAGCTCCACTTCCGATAGCTCCCAGGAAGAAGGATTTTGAACAGATATGAAACATGTGACTGTCCTCAAACTGTGCGTGGAAAGTGACCACGCCTCAGCCAGTAGACACTAGGAATGTCACGGGTGGGTTGAGAAGTCCTGTTTAAGCTATAAGTTGGAAGTTAGGAATAGGTTAAATCTGTGTCTTTTGGAGAGGCTGAATGGCATCCTTAGACTTCGGCTTATCAGTGGGTCACCAACTGTGGGGCATAGGACTCTTAAGTTCCACCTGAAGGCTGATGGATTCTGTCCCACATGGCTTCCTAGAGGGCTGAATAGTGACATCTATTGGTTTAATTTAGAATAACAAGTTCAAAAGTGATAGATCATGATTAGCATTTCTCCCCCTTGCAAAGCAAACAATTAACAATCATTCCAGAGGAAGCTATGATATCAGCAGTATGCTTTATCTTGGGAATAACACACCAGTCAACTTTCAGTATTGGGGGTGGGGTGCGATATATATATATATATATATATATATTTATATATATTGTGTGTGTGTGTGTGTGTGTGTGTGTGTGTGTTTCTTTTAACGGGACCCATCAAAGACTTCTGTAAGGCTTTTAAAATCCAAATTCAGTAGAAACACTACCAGGTCCTGCGTGTTTTGGGAGTTCCTCATTGCTCAAGATTTTATCCCGGAGCAGGGCTGAGCGAATTTAGGGAAAGGATTTGCAAGGGTGGTGGTGGGAAATAATGAAATTGCTTTCTGTTTTAGGAAACTTGCAACCCATACCTTCCTGTGCATGAGCCTTGTGAGTCACAGCCAAGATTGAATTCTTTTCTAAAAATTTCAATATATCCTGTAAAATCTCTTAGTTCTTAACTTCACTTAGTGAAGATCTATGTTCCTTTGTATTCAGTGCTTTAATAACTAATGATTCTGTCTCTTCTTTTGGAAAACCTCTAATGCTCACTGAACATATAACCAATAGAGGTGCTCTTCTGGGCAATTTGGATAATTAAAAATATATCATACTCTGGCAAATTAAACATTTTATATATTTATGATATATTTTAAATATTGGTGGAACGTTTTCCCTCTCTTCCCCTTTACATATAGATATAGTTGTATAGATACAGAGATCTATATAGACATACAGATACAATGTACATTCCCTATAAATATCTTCTCTTAGCTCAACCCTTTTTAAAACTTGCTAAGCAACAGTAAAATGGTTGGGGTTTGGCCTTCAATGTCCTATTCACCCAGGGGAGGGGTGAAGTGACACAAGGGAGTAAGTAGCATGATAAAGAAATGACTTAATGTAGGCTTGGATACTCAGTCTGCACACTGAAAAGTTGAATACTCACATATTTGGGTCATTAAAGAAAAGTGTTAAGATACTCACCAGTTATTAATTAGGGAATCAAACATGGCCCTGGAAACGTGCATTTTCACTTTAAAAGATGGGGGCATGGTTATGAGCTGGTTCAGGTTGGCTTATTCGGGTCTGTTGCCATCTCTACTCATTTGCTTTCCAGACTCCTGGTCGCTTGAGCACAGCATGGCACTAAATCACACTGCCCTGCCCCAGGATGAGCACCTGCCACACTACCTCCGAGAAGGGGACCCCTTTGCTTCCAAACTTTCCTGGGAAGCGGATCTAGTGGCTGGCTTTTACTTAACAATAATTGGTAAGCTTCCTTAATTTTTCTGTGCAAATGCTGCAGCTAGAAAATTCAGAGGCTAATATGTTGATTTTGCACAAGGATTCTCATCCTTACATAGATGTTTTGATTGGGGGTGGAGAGTGGGGGGAAGGTAGAAGGTGGGGGCCGCATTGCAGGGTTCAGTGAATGTTTCATAGGAATGACTTGGTGATCTTTATTATTAGTGATGGCTATTCCCTCCATAATCAAAGAAGTTTTATAGAGAAATCACTTATCCTGGGACTATATTGGTTGCGTTAAGAGTAGGTTTGTCTTCTGAATCACAAAATTAATGATAATGATATCTTCTTTAAATAGAGTGCTCTTATGTTAAAAAAATGCTTTTAATATAATCATAAGATGATAGGCTCAGAACGGACCTTAGAAATCACCTAGTTCAGCCTCCTCCTGTCACAACTGAGGAAACTGTCCCCGGGCTGTGGTCACAACTGACACACTAAGTTTACTGCACCTAAAGGAGAGTTGCTCTATGTTGGCATTACTAAGTGATTTTGGTGAGAGTTGAAAAAACATACAGGTAATAAAATGGGAGTCAGCCCAAGGTCAAAAATTTGTGCATCGTCCCAAACATGGCGCACCTGCTTCCGGACTATGTTCTCCAATGCCATGGCTACGTGTGCCTGCCGAGCACTTGAACGGTGACTTGTCCAAAAGAGGTGCTGTGGTGTGAATATACGTGAGACACCGAAGACTTAGCCCTAGCGAAAATACTGTGAGAAGTTCATGACTAAGTAAAACAAGCTGACTACACGTCAAACCTGTAACATTTTGCCTGTATAAGGCTAGATATATTACTAAAATGAATTTAGTGTTATGTTTACTTTGTTTAATGTGGCTACCAGAAAACAATTGAAATATGTATGGCTCACATTTCTGGTTTACATTGTATTTCTATTGGACAACATTAGTCTAGGTGATTAGAATTCGAGCATAAAACTTCTTAAATTTAAAACTGTTGTTTTACATTTGGGTAACCAGTGCACAGGTGGGTTATGTCTTTAGGTGTGTCTGCCTTTAATCTTTTCAGATTTGGGTCAAGTTTTCTCTCTCTCCCTCTCTCCCTGTCTTTCTTTCTCCTTTTCTCTCCCCCTCCTTCCCTCTCTTTCATCTCTTTATTACGGGCTAAGAATTTCATTTAACCTCCTGAAATGAGCAAATATCATTAGAAAAGTCTGGAGATACCTCTATGGTCAGTGCTTGAGGCAAAAAGAATCGATGAGATTGAATCAGAAATTTCACTGCAAAGGGATTCCCTGGGTCCTTGGCTTTATGATTAGCAATTATGACACTGATTCAAATTCTATTTCTTATAAATGGACTCTCATGTCCTTTCAAACACAAGTGTATATGGAGTGCTCATTCCTTGCCACTGTTTAAGTTTCTGGGACTATAGCAGTGAACAAAATGGGCAAAGTCTCTTTCTGCACAGGGACTATCTGGTAGCAAAACCCACATTGCATTTTCATTTAACAGAAGTACTTCCAATTATCAGAAAAAGCGGAAAAATTGACATAAATTGAATTTGTCTCAATCAGTTGCAAGAATTGAGTTAAAAAGAGCACTCCAGATAAACAAAAGAGGGAGAGGGATCACAGTCCATTCCCCGCCCTGGCATGGGAGATCTCAGGAAGAGAGACAATGAGGCTGGGAGGAGGGGGAATCAGGAAAATTGCTCCCTTGTTGCATGTGGGGATGGAAGGAAAATCCAGAGTCAGATTCAAATGGGCATGGCTGAGGTGAAGCTAGAAAAATAGGTCCCCAAAGAGTCCCCAAACAAAGGGAACATCAGGTGACTCAGGGAGCTGGGGTGGAGCCAAAGACATGTTCCAGAAGGGTCATTCAGGATGAGGCCAGGGTCATTTGGAGGGATTTGGATTCATCTAGACCCAGTCTTAAACTTGGTGCTATGTCTGGTTTTTGCCTCTCCTAGGATAGGTATGGGGATATGCCCAGATATCTTTTCAAGAGAACAGAGTGGAATGATATTCTTGGTGAGTTTTGTTAAATACTGGAAGTCTTAGGGAAAACTGGAGGATGAAAAGATACATCTGAGTTTGGAATAGAGGAGAAATAAATTAGAGACCCATTTCCACCCTTCAACTCTTTTACTATAGACACTTGGTTTATTAACAGTCTATATGTGAGGTTTCATCATTTTGTATTCCTAGAAAGATTCAGGATTTTGATAATCAAAAAATGTCCCTCCCACCCCCACTCCTGCCTTTAGCCTTTAGCTTCTTAATCTTGTTTTCCTTTAACTATCTTCAAAAATGTTTACATTCTCTTGATAATCCCCTACAACTGTCTCTGGGAATCATCTACCTGCAGCTCATAAAGAGTTGACTATTTTTTTATAATGTTTTGGGCACTGGGTAAAGCCTTATGAAACATAATGAAGATAATTTAAGAAAGGAAAAGTAAGAAAATCAATATTCTGGCAAGAGAAGTAGGAAGACAAAGGGTATATAAAGGAGCTTTGTGTATCAATTACATATGTATGCTTATTGTTTTCAATCTTCTTGGATACAAAGTAGAAGGCATTTGTTTCAAATTCCTCAAGCCATATTTTCACATTTATTTCCCAGTGTGCCTTGCTAGCTGGTTTCCTCTACTGAGACATAGGTTTCATGTTAGCTGGTTTGCTCTAGAGTTCTGTAATCTCTTCGATTTTTTCCTCTTCTGTCTTAAGAAAGCGAAAGAGGTTTTAACAGACCACTAGGCAGCATTGGCCCCAGGGATTAATAATTTCCTAAAAGCACAATGCAGTTCATTCCTGGTGGTTTCATACCATCAGGCGAAACACACATTTCTTTCCTTGCTCCCAGAATGAATTGTGGTGGAGAAGTAGAAATTAAAATAGAAAACTCTGGGTTTCTCCTGTTAATACTCTCCTTATTCCTTACTACTAAAGGCAGCTGTACCAGATTCTCATTTATACACAGCCACACTATGAAGCAAGAATTCCTGAAGAAATCTACTCTACATGTTAAGCTATGGAAGTAGGTGTATTCTTTTCTTAAATACAGTCAGTAGGGATTGGGTCTTTTTGGATTTAAACTGGGTTTGTAAGAACTTTTGAACAGTATCATTGTAATGCCAAAGCCAATCAGTCATTAATAAAAGGATATAAAAAAGTGGGAACACATTTATACCATTATTGGTAGGTTGGTGGGCTGAGGGTCACTTTCTCTCCCTTTGGTGGGAGGGGAGAGCCCATATTATCCACTGTCACCTACTTCCCCTGAATACCTAGTCCAGTAGTAGCTGCAGACACCCAGCGGCCATGTGTCCTCAGGAGGCAAAATGTCCTGGGATGTGTCTCCAGGAGATGACCCTTTCCTCTCAGGGGGTTATGCCAGCCCAATCTGGCCTCTACCCCCCCTGAATGCTGGTGCTCTCTCAGCAGTCCACAGTGATAGTGAAAGCACCTTGTCTGGTTGGGGTCACTTTAGCTTCAGAATGTACCAAGAGCCAAGGGGTTAACCCTGCTTTTTAGAGGGAGGGAGTTCTATAGAGCCAATATTCAGTAAAAATGGCGGAGGAAATACTCCATCCTGGGGGCCAGTACAAGAACTGACCATGGGGATTCCCACCCCCTCCTGAGCTTCACTGGGAAGTTAGCAGTTCCTTTTTCTGGGTAAGTTCAGTCTTATAATCCCTGACTCCTATCCCTTTGGAGGCAACCCATCCCTCGCCTGTCACTCGCAACTCATGCTTTTTTACTTCATCTTCTTAATTTAGATTTTTATTTAGAGTCCTCTCATTACCCTCTAAATCTATGATGTCCATTTTTGAAATTGAGAAGTGTTTCATATCTGAGTGAACTCCAAATCCTAGTGCTGACGATGGGAATTTATATTTTTCCTTGTAGGGATTCTGTCCACATTTGGAAACGGGTATGTCCTTTATATGTCTTCTAGACGAAAGAAGAAGCTGAGACCTGCGGAAATAATGACTATTAATTTAGCAATCTGTGATCTGGGCATTTCAGGTAACGCAACCATTTCTTCTTTGGGGAGTTTGAGCTGTGCTCCATTCTAAAGTCCTCACTGGCTCAGAGATCACCCCTCCCCTGCCTCCTTTCACTCCTCCTCTCACCAATCATCTTTACAGAGGTTGTGATGAGTCAACAGAGTGTCATCAGGTTAAAGAGCTCATCCATTTAACATTTGTTGAGTCCTTTCTGTGTGCTGAGCATGTTAGATACTAAGGAGACAATTTGGAATGATGCATGATACCTTTTAATGCTGAGCCTCAAAGTGTACTGGCTAAGTGATTGAGAGGACAGAAACGTACAGATCACAGTGTTGGGCTCCTTTACACCCCTGCCACCCATAGGGGACTCCGTTAAAGTAAACACCAAGGGGCTAGGTCTTGAAGCTTAAATGATGGGTGAAGACAGTCTGAGAGGTAGTTTAGGAAGATGGGAGAGCTGACCTGCTGGTACATTGAAGTGTGGCTTCATGACTAATTGCAAGCATAGGAAGCCTCCAGGTCAGTTGTTCTTGGAATTGGATTCACAAAAAAGCCACTTGGGGAACTTAAAAAACACAAAACAAAACAACAACAGAAAAGCAAAAAACTTCACGGCTGTGTTTTATACCCAGGAATTTTTATTGAATTGGTTGAGAATGTTACCTGGGCATCAGGGTATTTAAAGTTGGTATTATCAGGTAAGTTAATGTGTAGCCAAAATTGGAAACCACTGGTTTATTTCTTGCTTCTTTGGCTTCCCCGATAACCCTGCCAAGGAGGAATTGGAATAAAATTTCTCTTTAACTGTAATTCATTTTTATAAACATAAATGATTTTTGGATAAGTAGCCTCCCTTTGCTTTCATCTATAAAGTCCCAAGGTTGTCTAAATACACTCAAACTTGCCTTTGGATCCCAAATCCTGCTGTTTGGAGTATGGTCTTAAGTTACTAGAATTGGGGAAATTGAGCAGTGCACAGCAAATCCTCTTTCCAGTGGAAACTTTTTAGCAGTTTCCCATCTAAAATATCCCTTTTAAATAATTTTTTTGACATTTGTTTCTCCCTTTATAAGTGGATTTTTCTGCCAATGCCAATCTTCAAAAACAAGGCTCAATAAAGAAGCCTCTATCTATAGAGTCACTATTTATCACCAGCAGATGTGTTGCCCTTGAGAGTCTGCGTGGTCTTTGTTACTTGCGGAGGCTTTACTCAGTATGGACAGGCTTAAATATCAAGAGCTCTTCTCGGAAATGCACATTGACATTAAGAGAAGCATATTGTGTCAGGCCTCCTGGGATGAAAACCCCTGAAAGGAACCACAGGCAATTTGCAAGGCTGCACAATGACTGCCATTTTAGAAATGGCCACACGATGGCGGTGTGGCAACATGAATGATAGCTTTTCGGGTTCCCTCGCCCGGCTGAGCCCAGACGGCTCTCTCCCTGGTACTGAACGTAAAGTGCTCGGCTGAAACCGGCCATTTCCATCCACATCCTTCACCAGCAAATAATACTCGGTTCATGTTTAAGGCTGAATTAGTCTATGCTTGAATAAAAATGTCCTTAGTTGGTCTGATACACTGAAAATGCTTTCCACCAAGCAAACCTGCTCTAGAATTGCACAAGCCACCTGCTTGTTCTTCTGCCTATGTCTTCAGAGTAATTCAGCAAGAAGGCATTTTCTTCCATGTGATAGCTTTTGCTGATGAACCCAGATCATTTCTCAACTATGAGTATCTCCAATGTATTTTCATTCCAAGAAACCTTAAACATTTTTGTCTATTTTGTTTTTTTTCTTGGTCAACTATATTCCATTTTAAGTACCTTGAAGTACATGGTAGATACCAGGTGTATTTCACCTATACAACTAATATTTGTTGTTTATATACCAGTGGCTTGCAATTATGTATATGTATTAGAATCACCTGGGGAGCTAGGAAAAAAAAAGAAAAAGTATATTGCAATATGTTGATGCCTGAGCTTGTTTCAGATAAATTAAATCAAACTTTCTGGAGGTTAGAGTCCTGGAAATTGATATTTAAAGTAAAATAAAAACAAAGGAGAACAAAACAACTCTTCCAGTGATTTTGGTGTGCAGCTGGGTTCAGAGCCATTCTATTAAGTGAAGAAGGGAGCGGCATTCTAGATGACATTCCAAAGGTTTACTAAAGGTTCCATTCCAGAAGGAGGCTTAAAATAGTCCCGGGCACAACAGACACTAATCTCACTCCATCCCAGTCACGTTCCCTTGTTCCTTGCTGCGTTTAGCACCCACACAGCTGACAGCTCAAGCTTTGAGTTTGTGTCTCCTCTGCCTAGAATATGTCCCCTCTAGACATTTGTTTGCTATCTCTACCAGTGATTTATTAGACATCTCCCTAAATGTCACATTCTCAGAGAGGTCTTCCCTGATCCCCTTATACAAAACAACAATTTCTATCTACCTCCTTCCACCTCATTTTTCCTCTCAGGACGAATGACTAGCATGCCATAGTATCGTAGCTTATATTATAAATTATGTATTTCTCTTATCTACCCTCCAGCTATAAAATACATTTGTCAGTCTCGACCTCCATTTTGTCCTCTATCACCTTGCTCTGTGATTGTTACATAAGAGGCACTGAATAATTATTTGCTGAATAAAAAATAGTCCTTTTATATTCAGTTTCCTCACTGAAAATTGGGCTCGGCCACTGGGATTAGGGAGCTCTAATAGCGGGGTGCACAGTCCAGCAAGATGGAGTGTGAAACGCGCTACCTAGACAACTAAACAAGCTGGGGGAGATGTGTGTCTGGCTTACAGAAGGCACTTGAGAAATACGTGTTACCTGACTGCACTAATAGGAACTTGTACCTCTGTCTGTTGAAGAAGGGACACCCCTGGGAGGGATGGGGCAGGGCTGGCACCTCTGAGTATCAGTTACTTGGTTTTCCTAAGGAAATAAATTTAAGGAGCCTTATGATAGATAGGCAGATAGAGAGATCAATCGATCACACAGCTCGTGAAGAGCTTCCTCAGCACGTTCCCTTCCAGGAGGGCGAAGATTAAATATAATAGCTGAATATGAAAGGTGCATGCAGGGCTTGAATTAGAGTAGAAGAATGTTTTCTAGAAAGTAAAACACAAAAACACTAACAGAAGCTGAGGAATAGTTTATTTTTTTATTATTCATTATTCATTTATTTATTTCCAATTCAATATTTTTAAATTTAAGTTCAATTAATTAACATATAATGTATTATTGGTTTCAGAGTTAGAGGTCAGTGATTCGTCAGTCTTCTATAACACCCAGTGCTCACCACATCACGGGCCTTCCTTGATGTCCATCACCCCATTACCCCATCCCCCACCCCCCACCTCTCTTCCCCTCCAGCAACCCTCAGTTTATTTCTTACGATTAATAGTCTCTTATGGTTGGTCTCCCTGTCTGACTTTGTCTGGTTTTATTGTCTTGAGGAATAGTTTAAAACCCCCCAAATCTGGGTCTGGTTGCAATCAGATTAAACCTAACATGAACTAAAACAGCTATCTCTTGTCTGAGTAGAATATAACTCAACGGTGAGTTGAGGCAGGTGGGTAATTTTAACTAGAGGGAATTTCCCCCGACAAACTGCTTGGCGCTCTAGTTGTAGGCAAACCGTTCACGATCATCTCCTGCTTCTGTCACCGCTGGGTGTTTGGCTGGATGGGCTGCCGTTGGTATGGCTGGGCTGGATTTTTCTTTGGCTGTGGAAGTCTCATCACCATGACGGCTGTCAGCCTGGATCGGTATCTGAAAATCTGCTATTTATCGTATGGTAAGTATGAAGGCCTCTCATTCCCTGAGAGTCAACTAGCAGATTGTCAGGCTGTAAATATTGTACCGATAGGCAATGAACAAAGATTACTAGTAACCTAAGAGACCAAGAGTATTTCTACTTAGAGCCTATTTGGTTCTAACTTAAGTTTAAAAATTTGAACCTGTGTTGCTGTAGGTTTCTTTTAATACTACTTGTATAGGAACGTCTGGTGTCTGGCTGCAATGGTTTTGGCAAGCATCACTTCCTTGTATAATCTGTGTAAGCCTCGACCGTGTTTTGCCATGCAGACAAAGAAATAAGAGGCACTGAAAGGATGTCAGGCCCAAGATATTTTAGCTGGTTCCCCACATGGTAAGTGTAATTATAAGAAAGATGTTTTGGATCCTCCTTTAGGCCTCAGGTTCCCTGTGATTTCAGAGATGAGGAATTCCAAAACTTCCAGCTCCATGCTAGAGAGCCATGCAGGTGCTGGCAAGAAAGGACACATGCAGAAATATCACTCAACACACTTATTGTGGTATTGTAGGTAGAAAGATGAGTGACTAGAAGCATCGATGAGGGGAGAGGCAGCTACAAAAAAGTTTTCAGAGGCTCAAGGTTTTTCTTTTTCTTTCTTTCTTTCTTCCTTTCTTTTTTAAATAACAACATGTTAAAAATAAACTTTGATTACGTTTGTTTCTTGGGGTTTTGGGAACTTACTGAATCGCAAAGAGAAGCCTTTGGGTCCCTCTGTTTCATACTGAGAACCAGGTGCACCCAGAGAATAGTATTGGCTCCCTCTGGAAAACGCTGCTCTGTTTGTTAATCTGTCAATCAGAACAGCTGTGACCATGGAGATGGAGGATGGCCTGAAGCCTGAGGTGGGAAGCATCAAGTAAACTTGATAACTCTCAATGTGGTGGAATTTTCCTTTATATTTTAAAGCACTTTTTTTTTTTTTTTAAAGATTCCATGTATTTATTTGAGAGAGAGTGAGAGAGTACCAGCGGAGAGGGGAGGGACAGAGGGAGAGGGAGAAGCAGACCTTCCACTGAGCAGGGAGCCTGGTGTGGGGCTCCATCCCAGGACCCCAGGACCATGACCTGAGCCAAAGGCAGATGCTTAACTGATGGAGACACCCAGGCATCCCTTTTCCTTTATATTTAAAAGTTTATAGTCCGAGACTCCAAGGAAACCATGCAGGGGAAGGTCAGGTCAGGGACTATCATCTTCGTAAACTAGCACTCATTTTTTTTCTTTTTAAATTTGCATCTCTTTTTCTAAACAGCTTAACACTTCCAATGGAAATAACTTAAATCAGAATTTCCAAAAATATAAAAAAATATTCAATTATGTATATCCTGGATGACTTCAGAGTCCTATAGTTACTATAAACTTATTTTTGGTCATATTGAGTAGATTATAAATGTAGATTTCATAGATGAGAAGGCAGAATTTCAACTTCCTGGGGATATTTGAGGAATACCTTGATGTCACTGCTTTTTAAATATTTCCTTGAATTTAGGCTTGGTGTCCATTAAAGAGGTGATACTGCCCACCCCCAGAATCACTGCAGGGCATCGCTCTATATGGGAACTGTATATATATTTCCATCTTCTTTTAAGATTGAACCTCAGTAGAATGGTTTCACCATTTGATTTGACTCATGATTCAACCCTCTACACGGTGTCTTAAAATGCTGGAATTAGAAGACCGCTTGGGAACATGGAGACCTTTCTCCCATTAATGTGATAAATTGTTTTAAGGCATCCCTGACAGACAGCCATTTGGCCTCTTCTTGAATAATTCCAGTGACCAGTGACGGGGAGCTTACTACTGTACAAGGCAGCCCATTCTCTGATTGGTCTGCTCTCATTGTTACAATGTTATTCCTTATATTGAGACAAAACTGCCTCCCAGTAACCTCCACCCATTGGTCCTAGTTCTGACTTCTGGAGCAACACAGAACCAATCTACTAATCTACTCCCTCCTGTACTTGACAGCATTTCACCATACTCGAATGTAAGTATACAACACCTCGCCAAGTAACCCTAACCATAAATGCTTATACGTATGCGTATGCACATTCCCCTAAATATATGTGATTATCCGTGCCAATGTTTTATCCATTATAATGGATAATCAGGAGCTGAAATATATTGTGGCTACATGATTGTTACCTCTCTCTGGTTGGGCTTGAGAAATTTGAATTTTCTGATACAAAATGCCATGTATTTGAAAAAAAAAAAAAGAGACCATAGAGCATAGATACAATCTATATTTCTTGTTAGTGCTGAGACAAACGTAAGAGTAAAAATTTGTGTTAATGCAGTCCTTTGTAGTTTGCAAATCAGGCCTTGCATTATTTCTTTGAACCCTTATCAAAACCTGTAAGCAATGTATTCTTATTTCCCCCATTTTACTGCTAAGAATGTGGGCATCTAGAAAGGGTATATGAAGAAGGTCAAACACTAGAAACAAGAAGAAGTAGGCCCTACTGACTTCCTAAACTGCATATGGCTCTGAGCGGAAGCAGGCCTTGTATCTGTGTTGAAGAGTCCATCTGGCTTTTGTTGACTATGTTCTGATATTTCTTGTCTGCTACTCTAAAACCAAGGCAGTAAGGATTTGCTTCTCTGGCCCTTTCTCTTTGAGATGATAAGTGGGGTATGGAGGGAATTCCACAAGCAGGCTGCGGCACTAGATCAGGCTTCCCTGTCTTGGGTGGTTATGGTAACCTTTGGAAAGTGATCACTAGTGTTCTACAGCTTTTGTTTAGATGACTACACCAGTTCTTCTTGGAATTCTCTTTTGGTTGATGGGAACTAGTTCTGAAAAGCCTAGAGCTCATTTTTTGTTTTCCTGAAAGTATTTGCACAAGGATTACTTTTGGAGAACATGATGCAACCTACCTAGATTATCTACTTCTCTTGGTATGGCTGTGTGAGCATGACTGTTGTGTTTGTCACGTTTGAAGAGTCAAAACCTGCTCCCACAAAGCAGGGTTAGTCACTTTAATATCTCAGCATGTAGTCATGGTTGTGGCCCACTGACCCCCACTGACAAGCGTTTAGGAAGATGAATGAGATGAGAGACATGAAAGCTTTTAGGGAGAAGGGTATTGAAAGGCACAAGCAATGTGTCATCAGTTCTCACCTTCCCCAATGGAGTCTACCATGGATGAACCAATAATACATGCTTTGAGGAGGGGGGGGGGGTTGGTCGTTCTGTTCTACCAATTGGCCTGGTATATAATAGGATCTCAAAGGTCATACTGGATGCTTTCTTAAGATCCTTTCTTCATTGTCTTTGGCATCCTTCTTTCTACTGTCCCCTTCCCTCAGCTTTTATCACTTACCCCTCCCAAGGCTCCTGCGTGCCTATGGAAACCATCCCTGTGAAAGCACTTCTGATTTTATTCACTTGGAAAAAGGCCCATGCTCTGGAACTTTTCTCCCTTCACTCCACTCTCCCTCAGAATTCAGTTATCTGACCACTTCTCCCAGAATCCAATGGAATAACTCTTTGGATGTGGAATTTGACATATCGAGGGGAGGTATTTGGGTGTAGGGCAGATTACATCCCGGTAATGCTTTTTTTCTACCTCCAGGGGTTTGGCTGAAAAGAAAGCACGCCTACATCTGCCTGGCAGTCATCTGGGCCTATGCTTCCTTCTGGACCACCATGCCCTTGGTAGGTCTGGGGGACTACGCACCTGAGCCCTTCGGAACCTCGTGCACACTGGACTGGTGGCTGGCCCAGGCCTCCGTGGGTGGCCAGATTTTCATCCTGAACATCCTCTTCTTCTGCCTCTTACTCCCAACGGCTGTGATCGTGTTCTCCTATGTGAAGATCATTGCTAAGGTTAAGTCCTCTTCTAAAGAAGTAGCTCATTTCGACAGTCGGATACATAGCAGCCATGTGCTGGAAATGAAACTGACCAAGGTAATTACAGCAATAATTTACAGAGGGGTTTTCTAATCAATTAAAACCTCATAGGGCAGAGAGGATAGGGAATATTGGGGACTGGGTGAACTTAAAATCTCTATTCTTTATGTATTTCTGCACTTTGCTATTATTTATCTAAACCTTGGTAATATTTCTTTTCACTGTTTCTCTCTCTCATTTACACACACACACACACACGCACACTTTTAATATCTACTGATTTTGTATGGTGGATCTACTGGAAGCTTATTCTCTCTATTGAATAAGATATTCTTGGTTCTCAAAAAGTATTTAGGTCATAAAAATAGTAACTTTTATGCATCATAAAATGCTCACAGTATTTGTACTGTTTTGTATGGACTTTGGTGGGCATGGTTAGGGACATTCTGCCAGCTCACATTACAGTGTAAGAGCTTACCACATCTACTATCCTATGGGAAACTTATCTTAATACAAGAGCAGTTTCTGCAGGGTCGAGTCCCTTGGTAAATGATAGTTTCAGAATTTGCAGTTCCTTAGAGACTGTTATATGAGGAAAGGAACACACAATTTGAGAATAGACTAGGGTTCTCATTCCATCACCAACACTTGCCAGTTTGTGATCCAGACCTAGATACTGAACTTCTTTGAATCTCTATTTTCTCACTTGTGCAACAAGAATAGTAACATCTATCTCCTTGGATTGTGGTGGAGATTCGATGAGATAAAACACGTTATTCTATCATTTGGTGCATAGAAGGTGTTAAATAAACTGTACTTCCTTCATTCTCTTGTAACTTTTAGGAATTCTGGGAAAGTATAAGACAGTGGTCTTTCCACTATCATCCTGTCTTACCCTTACATTGAAAAAAATTTTTTCCAGGATATACCTTAACATAAATGATATGCAGCTAATATCATCAAACTGTTTCCTAATATTAACATTCACATGCCCTAACTTCTATTTTATTTTTAAAGATAAAAAAAATAAATGTAGATCGAAGTTCTAACCATTCCTTCTGGTATCTAAATCAATCATATTATTGATATCCCACCTTCACACGTCCTCACAGCCTACTTTGAAGACCTCTTGTCTCAGGACCTATAGTAACAGTTCCCTTCAGACCTGAGATCACTTCTAGTAAGTCAGAGCCTTCATTCTAGTAATATTCCTCTCTTCACATTGCAGATGTTTTGAGATGGTACACGGATCTCTTAGTTGTATAGTGTGAGCTAGAGAGTCTTGATGGTTCCAGTTGACCTTTAGTTCTTAAACTCCATATGCTGAGTAAAAGAAGCTCCAAGGAAGTCTTCATTACTCTAAATCTATATTCATAATCTAATAATAGAGCAGTTCTACCTGGACAAAAACCTGAGATCAGGAATCATAATCTGCTTTTTATCTTACCCCTGGCTATAAAATAGAAAAAAATATTTCCATAAACTCATTAAGCTCATTTTCAGCTCTCCTTTTAGCTCTTATCTGTGACTTTAAAAAAATATTAATCCAAATAAATCAATCCAAGTTAAATTTGGATTACATTTAATCCAAACCTTACTCAGAACCAAGTACTGTTCTAGGAACAGGGTGAATGCAACAATAATAAAAATTTTCCTTCTCAATACTTGATGGAAGTATGTCCAGGCAAATGATGTGATGTCCAGGCAAATGATGTGATGTCCATCACTCTGATAGGTGGGTTTGAGTTTACCTTGTCATCCTGCAGTTTGACATACCAGAAAGCTGCTGAGATGTCATATGACTTCCTCTCTCTTGCTGCCTTCCAATGGTGTTAGTCTCAAGACATTTTGATGGTCTTGATCAATGAGTCCAGATCCTTATTTCCTTGAGGCCTTCTCCAGTTTCTCTGAGTGTGTTATTCATCATCTGTGCTCCTGTTAGTTGAATTGCCCAACTCAACCCACAGCTAGCTTTTATAAATACCTTAGCAGCTGGTTCTTTGTGTATTCTGGACAGTGGGTAATTTGTTTAGTGAGTGATTCTAAAACTCATTATGCATATGAGGTTAAACTTGGCACACACCATTTAACTTGCTTTGTGGTTATCAGTCTGCTTGACACCGACTGGACTGTATAGGTCAAATAGCCAGGCTCACCCAGCCCAGATTAACCACGGAGATGTTAAGTGAAAAGTGTAGGCATCTATATGTATGATTTTATTTTATTCATATCTTCTGACATATACTAAATGACATTATATTATATATAATATCTATATGGCATATTATATGTTATATATTATACAATATGTCTGTATCTCATTTGTATATATAAAACATATTAAAATAAGCTGAATATAAAATACTTCTAATTATTAACACTTATGCAAAAAACAAAAATCAAAATTCAACACACATTGATAAACACAACTTTCTATTTTGGCATCTTCTCTGCTAAATTTAAAATGTTTTCAATTACCATTTAATTTTGGTCTTGATTTTTTTCCTACTGAGTAAAAATAAGTAAAAACAACCTCACACTGGACCTTTTCATAGTCTTAGGAAGCTTTTTCTCCATTCAGCTACCTCTCCAGATTGGCAGTTTGCTTATTCACTTGGTGCTTCTGATCTTTTAGAATAGTCTGGTCTAAAAGCTTATTACTTAAAGGCCACCTCCTTGGATTCTGGGGTCAAAATCATTTACTTTCCTGGGTACTCTAATGATTTCCAGCTGGGTTATTATCTGGCCTGTATTTTGACAGTCTTGTCTTACCCACCTGAAAACTGACATCCCACCTACAAATAGCTCTCTGCTTTGTAGTTTCCCTTGAATTAATTTTTTAAGAATGACGGTTTTGTAAACTTTTGTATCAGGCCGAAACTTCACAGATTGCCAGCAGAGGTATGCAAAAAAAGCCCAAGAAATAAAAACCAATAAGCAAAGAAAAATTCTTTTTGTGTTTCTATGACTCAGTATCATCTAACTTTCATTTGCCTGCATTTAACTTTGTAAAACAAACTTAATATTAAACAATCAGGATAAATTCGGTTGAATTGGGGTCTTCCTTGCCTCCCAGGGCTATGTATAAATTCTAGGGAGGCTTTTATTATCCTATGGTGTCAGTGGGTGGGGGCTTCTGATTTGATTGTTGTCATTTATTGTCCCTGGTATTCCTGAGATATTTAAGTTTCTTCCCAGTCTCAGTCACCAGTTGTCATGGGTCACTTTGCATCCTTTTTGTTCCAACCAGAAACCCTCTTCAGGTTCATCAGCAATTCCAGCTACTTCCTTGTCCTTTGACTGCAACTCATCATGAATATGTTGGGAGCTTGGCTGGGACCCTGCGAAGCAAGGCATAAGTTTTTGCTCTGAGATCCCCAAATGCATTCGGGTCTCTTTCTCCCCCAGCATCGTCCCTGGCCCCCTGTGCTCTGCTCCATCGAGTAGCAACAAGACAGTTTCTTAAGGTCAGTTACCAACTCCTCTGAGGTCCTCCCTCACCTTGGAGCTGTAGACCCTTTTACCCGTCTAGGGTGGGAAACCTGTAATCATGTGCATCCCTCTAAAACTGTTCCCATTTAGTAAGATTAATGCCCCCGGTCCACTTCATGTTTCTGGCTGTGGGTACTCAATGTCATTTTTTTGTGTACTCAAAAAACACCTTTCTCTCAAATATTCTCTCTCCTGTAAGTTTTACATTTCTATTTTAAAACTCACAAGGCTGAGAAATAAATGTTTTACTTCTTTGGGTATTTCTGCTTGAAAAAAATCTTCACACAATGCAGTGAACACTCTTCCTTCTGCTTTAATGAGGAGGGCGGTGGAATAACAGGAAGAAAATACCAGAAGCATAGACTAATATTTCCAAATATTATTATGTTGTATGGATTAGTACTTAATACCCATTTAGCACAAATAGATTACCTATAAGTTCCGTGTCTACAAGTAGTGTCTAGATCCTTTGGGCATCTGGATTTCTCTTAATTTCCTTTATTTCCACCAAAAAGCCTTCCTGATCGCCCCTGGCTAGTTTAAGTCCCTCTGCAATAGGCCATCAGAGCACTTGACATGTTGACTTTATTGAGCCACACCCTTGTCCTTCTTTGCAAGTAGTAGGTAGGTGAACTCAAGTGTTACATGTCCTGTTTGCTTCTGAGCCTCACTGCTTGATGCCTACTAGAAGCTTAATCGAGATTGCAATAATGAATACATAATTGGGTAGATTAAGTTAATTAATCTAATTACCTTGATGAGTATTAAGTGGTCCCTTGACCCCTGGCTCGAGTTCCTCTGTCCCTTTTATAACTGGCAGGCATTTTGTTTTGCTTTGTTCTTTCACATTGATGGTGAAGCCTTTTTAAAATCATAACTGTAAATCTCTGCTTTCCTCCCATGATTCCTCTCTTTGACTGCTCACCCAGTCAATTTATCGTTAGAGGTTCATCTTCGGAGAACCCTCTGGGAGGACTCTAAGGGCAGTTTGTGAGAAAGCTGAACTGCATTGCTTTTTTATTTTTTAAACCAATTAATTCATTTCCTCTGGTTCTTCATAAGTGTTCTTAGCTTAAATGCCACTTCTCAGAAAAGCGTTCCCCAAATTGAATTCAGAGCTTCCTATCATCATGGGGCAATGCTGTCTTTATATTTTCTTCAAAGAACTGGCCATAATTTAGAATTAATTTATAATTACACACTTATTTTTGTGATTATTTGCCCAGTGTCTGGCTTTAGCATTGGGCAGTAAGGCCTGTAGAGTGACAACCATATCATTTCATTCATTTTGTGTCCCTAGGACATAGCACAATGTCTCATACATGATACATTAAACATTATAATATGAAATAAATTGTATACTATATAATTAGTTATATTAACATAAATAAATAAAAAAGTCTATAAAAATAAATATATATAATTATATCTATATTTGTTAAAGGAAAGAATTTCAAATTGGGGTAAATACCACTTTTGCCATGAGCCCACTGAGAGTCTCACATAGCTGACATTTGTTGTTTATTTTGGCTGCCAGTGGCTGAACCCCTTTCTGTGTTTGGAATTTCTGTGTTGAGGAATTTCCAACATTTTGAGTTTTGGGAAGTGGGGCGGAGGAGCAATATGTCTGAGCAAAGGCTGACTCCTAATTTAAAAGTTACAGAAGGACCAGTCATTGACCTTCCAAGATTCCCATGAAGGTGGAGTACAGCTGTGAGCCCTGTGACTGGCTCTAGCCAGTGCGTCTCAGGGATAGTGATACCAGCAGAGGGGCAGGGAGATATCTCCCAGGGGCATGGCTGCAGTGCAGTGGTTTCTGCATCAGAGCTGGTTTGGGACATCAGTTTGGGCATCATTTCTCTCTGCTTGGTCACAGTCCTGAGTCCAGTGTTCCCAAGGATGCTCTGTCCTAACCAACCCATTCCTTTTCTGTCTTACTTGGCTGAAGTCAGTTTCTGTTGCTTGTGACTCCAAATCTTGACTGATTCACCTTGGATGAACCACTTTACCTTGCTGGGGCTTGGTTTTCTCATCTGTGAAAGGAGGTGGGAGGAGGGAACTAAATGCTGTCTAAGTCATCTTCTAAAACTCTCAGCTTGTATAAAAATGGCTAGATTGGTTGGATCGTTTAAGGGTTAATGGCAATAGTTCTTACTGCTAACGCCTCCTGGTCTCTCTACCTGAGTATATTTCCCCACTGAGTGGCAATTTCCTCACTTTAAGGGCTTGGTTCACTTGTAATGAACAGTGAAGTCTCCCTCATTTTTTGAGCCAGATACTTAGAGATTTGTATCTCCTGTTCTTTAAGCCAGCCACTGCCTCACTGGGGAATGCTGTGTTCAGTTTTAGACCCAAACCCCGCAACACAGATGTACAGAGTGACACGACCTAATTTACATCCTCTCCTTTCAATCACAGCTTTTGCTTGTTTATAGACGAGTTGTATTTTAAGATTCGAGAAAATTTTAGTGGGGAAGTACAGATCCCTCCTTCTTCCAGGTCTTTTTTTTTTTTCAAATACAAATTAATATTTTCTACTTGGATCACCCCCAGGGCTCACATGATAGTAGACACAACAAAGTTCTCAGAATTGTTTCCTTTCTAAGTGCATGATGAGGGGTCTAGGACAGTTGGCCTTAGTTGTCATTCTATTGATAAAACAGAAGGAAGGAAGAAACCCAAATTAGACTTGCTTAGAGCTGTCAACTTACTTTATTTCTTCAAAGGTGGTGTGAAGGCTAAATATCATCCTTGTTTTTATACATATCAGGAACTGAGGGCCAACGAAGTTAGGTCACTGTTGCTAAGTCACCCACTTCCTCCTTGCCATTGGTAATGTCAGTCAGTGGTAGGCTGCCTGCATGTGGGGGGTAGTAGCCTCATGACTGGCCTTTACTTTTGCATTACTATCTTTTCATATCTTTTTCTTTCCTTTTTTTTTTTTTAATTCGTTGGGAGCAAATCTGTGTGCTTGGATAGGAAAACCAGTTCTTATTATCCCTATGTTCTGGTCAATTGTATGTCCCTTGCCATTTTCTCAGTGCACACACA
>RCUC01130227.1:0-16989 GCA_003697995.1 Taxidea taxus jeffersonii | reverse complement strand
CCCTTCTCAGCAGAGAGCCTGCTTCCCTCTCTCTCTCTGCCTGCCTCTCTGCCTACTTGTGATCTCTGTCTGCCAAATAAATAAATAAAAAATCTTTAAAAAAAAAAAGTTTAAAAAAAATAATCTAATATTCTAGTAAAGAAGCTGATAGTCATACAATATTTTCCTGTTCCATAATTTCCTGTCAAACCTTCATATTCCTCTGAATCTGTTCTGTTCATGCATTATAGAATTCCATGGAATTCCATTCTTTTTGAATCTTCTCAGGACTTGATGAGGTAGCTGCTACTTACTAGTAATCTCATTTCACATGTAAGGCTATTGAGGCAAGAAAAAGGTACAACTACATTTAAACCCAAGTTGTCTATCTTCAGACTCACTTTTCTACATGATCCTGTACTAATGTTTAGCAATGCAGGATTAGAAAAGATAGGTGTATTAGTCTGCCAGGGCTGCCATAATAAAATACCACAGACTGGGTGACTTAAACAACACATATTTGTTTTCTGATGGCTCAGGAGGCTGGAAGTTTAGGATTGAGGTGTTGGCAGGATTGGGGTCTTCTGAAGCTTTTCTCCTTTATTTGCGGTTGGCTACCTTCTCATGTGTCCTCACATGGCCTTTTCTCTGTGCACTCACATCCCTGCTGTCTCTTCCTCTGCTTAGAAGGACATCAGTTCTATTAGGGGCACCTGGGTGGCTCAGTGGGCTAAGCCTCTGCCTTCGGCTCAGGTCATGATCTCAGGGTCCTGGAATCGAGCCCTGCATCAGGCTCTCTGCTCAGTAGAGAGCCTGCTTCCCCCTTCTCTCTCTGCCTGCCTCTCTGCCTACTTGTGCTCTCTCTCTCTCTCTCTGTCAAATAAATAAATAAAAATCTTAGAAAAAAAAAAAAAGAAAGAAAGAAAGAAAAAGAAGGACATCAGTTCTATTGGATTAGGGGCCCACATTTACATCCTTCTAACCTAAAAGCCCTGTTTCCAAAAATAGTCATATTCTGAGGTATTGGGAGTAGGACATCAACATATAAATTTGGGGGGGACACAATTCAGTCCATAATAATGGGTGACTCACAGATTGTTCAAAAGCTGAACAGAGCAGGGTCTTGCACTCAAACCCAAACCTAAAGATTTGGAATCTACACCATACAACCATACTTTTCCACTTGCTTTAGCTATTTTGTGTTCTTTCAACTATAGAATACCTTCCAGGGAAGGAGGACACATTACTCTTATTAGAATGTTTCACACTGTGAACTGAAATTAGGTAAGATAAAATAGTTTTCCCAAATATTTATTTATTTATTTATTTATTTTTAAAGGATTTTATTTATTTACTTGTCAGACAGAGAGAGAGAGAGAGCGAGCACAGGCAGACAGAGAGGCAGGCAGAGGCAGAGGGAGAAGCAGGCTCCCCGCCGAGCAAGGAGCCCGATGTGGGACTCGATCCCAGGATGCTGGGATCATGACCTGAGCCGAAGACAGCCGCTTAACCAACTGAGCCACCCAGGCGTCCCCCAAATACTTATTTAAAACCTAGTTAGTTAACATATAGTGTAATACTTGTTTCAAGAGTAGAATTTAGTGATTCATCACTTACATATAATATCCACTGCTCATCACAAGTGTTCCCCTTAATCCCCATCACTCATTTAGCCCATCCTCCCCAAACACCATAGACTGGGTGGCTTAAACAACTGAAATTTATTTTCTCACAGTTCTGGGGGCTGGAAGTTCAAGACCAGAGTGGGAACATAGTTGTTTCTGCTGAGGCCTCACTGCTTGGACTGTAGTTGGCCATCATTTTGCTGTGTACTCACATGACCTCTTCTTCATCTGTAGAGAAAGAACAAGTTTTCTGATCCCTCTCCTTATAAGTGCACTAATTCCATTAAGGGGGGGCCACCATCATAAGCTCATCTAACCATGATTACCTCCCAAAGGCCCCTATCTCCAAATATCATTACATTGAGGGTTAGGGCTTCAACCTATGAATTTGAGAGATATGCAAACATTCAGCCCATTGTTATGGGCTGAGCCCATACCTATGCTACCCATAGAGCCGCACCTATGCTAGAAATCACATTTGCAGATTTAGGAAATAAACACAGAGAATGCCATTGTGTAATAAGCACAAAGGCAAAACAAGTGAATCTTCTAATCCAGAGAATTGTTTGAACTTTAAATATGCTTATGAGTCTGAAAGAGCCAATCCCATTTCTAAAATAGTTACGTGTGTTGGAAGGAGACAATGTAAGTCTGATGATTTTCTCATTCAATTCTACATATGAATTCCTATAAACTATTGTGAACAATGAGAAATATAATTCTCATTATTGGGGGTCTTGTAGTATCAAAGTGCAATACTTAATGGCACTAATATCTCTCTCAGCCCATGATCCTTAGCTGTGCCGAGAAAAGTAATAATGGATGATAATGTATTAAGCAGACTCACTCTCTGTTAAAGATGGAAGAAAAAAGAAACCTATATGCTGGGTTTTGGATACTGCTTATGCTTATTTTAAAAATTAATATAATTTTAAGGGTAAACATCTTCCCCAAAATTTCAGTGGAGAAGAAACCAAGTTAGCTTGAATTTTTAAGCATCCATTGCTCGTAAAAGATACAGAACATGCATCTTTTCTTTTTAATTATAAACCTGCTATTTTTTTTTTAATTTTTTTTGAAGATTTTATTTAATTATTTGACCGAAAGAGATCACAAGCAGGCAAAGAGGCAGGCAGAGAGAGAGGAAGGGAAGCAGGCTTCCTGCTGAGCAGAGAGCCTGACGTGGGGCTCAATCCCAGGACCCTGGGATCATGACCTGAGCCGAAGGCAGAGGCTTTAACCCACTGAGCCACCCAGGCGCCCCAAACCTGCTATGTTTTACCAAGCCATTATGAGTTTGAGGATGGGGAATATAGTGCTAAAATAACTTAAGCCTTCGAATGCTTTCAAAGGCTTAAATTTCAATTGTCCTTTGAAGTTGAGCCCCTGAAGAGTTCAGTCAAGCAATTTGGTCATGAAAGCCAGTGATTTGAACCATAAATTACTAAATATTAAATAGATGGTAAAATGTCACAAATTCGACTGTTAATTAAGATTTTACCAGTAAACTTCAGTAATAACTTAAAGGAAGAGTTTGGATGAGATAACTGGCTTCTAAAATACCAGAAATCTATCACCCCAAAGAACAAATATAGTTTACATTCTTAGTGCTTCCCTCCACAACTCTTCAACATCTCAATATTGTTTTTTTTTAAGTTGATAATTGTTAATATTTCCTCTTTTTCTTTGGGCAAAGTCAATTTGCTCTGGGTAGGGAAAAAGTCCTACTAAATGATCCTGGCAGAAAATTGATCTGTCTATAATTATGGGTTTTTCTTGCTGTGATGGGGAACATTTTTCAGGTGAAATCAGGAAGTTTAAAACTGAAGAGGAAAAATCATCAAAAGATATTAATTGAAACCTGTCACATCTCAGCTTCTACATAGTGGAGATTAACACTAATTTAAAAATTCTTTTAGCTGAGATCCTTATGGCATGGGAAGGGAATTGATGTTCTCAACTATGTTTCTAATGAAAAAGTATATCTTTAATAAATACTTACATTGTCAATACTTATATGAGTCTAAAGAGATTAAAGTTAAAAACCATTTGCCTTTTCATTTTCAAGTTTTAATATTTTGCTGAAAAGTGTGAAATAGAGAGTAGTTGTATACAGTGAGTGTCACACGCTTTTAGCCATGACTTATAACTGCTGGATTAATTATATTTTATTTCCAAAGACTGGACAATATTCTCAACTGAAAACCATTTAGTCATGTGGTTCAAAGGCTCAACTTGGCCTCCAAGATGACCAGCAATAATCCCTGCCTCCTGGGGTTCACACTTCTGTGTTGTCCCCTCACTACACTTCATCAGGGTCAGTCTAGGTAACTAATGGAATACATCAGAGGTGATGACAGACCATTTTACAGGCTTCTTCCTTGCTCTCTGTCACTTGTTCTGATGAAAGTCTTTTCAAAAGGACATTCAGGCAGCCCTCAGTGGAGAGACCCACAAAGACCAGAAGCTGAGGAATTTTATTTTATTTTTATTTTATTATTGTTTCAAATCTTGGTATTAAAAACCTATCTTTGATACTACTTTAAAATTATTCAATCATTTATTCATAATTACCCTTATATTTATTACCACTGTACATATTTGAGAACTGCTTTTGACATGTAAAAATCCAACGTGAAATTTAAGTGCATATCACAATCTAAATTGTATTTCCTATTTAAATCTAACCATCTATGACCCTAGAAATATATTAATATATAATAAAATTATAAATCCTTGGTCTAAAGCTCTTTTAATGTGTACTCTGAAGCAAGATATCCAAGTAAATATTCTGCATATTTTTAATTAATTTTACTTATTTATTTTTAAAGATTTTATTTATTTATTTGACAGACAGAGAGAGTGAGAGAGGGAACACAAGCAGGGGGAGCGGGAGAGGGAGAAGCAGGCTTCCCACCAAGCAGGGAGCCCGATGCAGGGCTCAATCCCAGGACCCTGGGATCATGACCTGAGCCGAAAGAAGGCAGACACTTAACAGCTGAGTCACCCAGGTGCCCCTATTAATTAATTTTATAAGTAGATTTGATCTAATGCTTCCTTACCATTTACCTTAGTTGCAACACTAATAATGTTGTCATGACTATCAAAAGATTCATCTTTAGAGGCAAATAATTAAAAAATTAATCCAGTCTCAATTTTTTAACATTATTTTCACCAAAACCTTTATTTTCATAGTTTAGTTCTGGTAGCATTAATCATTCTGCTGGACTTGACGGAGAGGATGTGAGGGTCACCATATAACTGAGCACCTGCCTAAAAAGCAAACATCAAATGCCCGTATATCCACAGGACTTTTTGAAGAAACCCTGAAAAGTTGGGGGGAGACCATCATAAAACTCCTAATGAGAACATTTCCTGCCAGATGGAACTTCCCCCTTGCAGGGCCTGTTAGAATTAGCTCCAAAGAATCTTCAGCAAGGAATCTCAAGAGGAATATTTAATATACACTTTTGAATTGAATTTCGAAAGCTACAAAGTTCTGGTACTTTGCTGTCTGTCACTTTTCTGACATGTTGGCCTCTGGGGCATTTGAATAAAGCAAGCATAGGATTATCCCCAAGTTAGAAAGGTACAGTAATAGATTGCTCTCAAGCAGCTAAGAACCTGCAGTGAGCAGTGATCAACCAGGGTCATGCATCTTAGGAGAAATTTTCTATCCAATTCACTTAGTTAGCAAAGATGCAGGAGAAAAAATACTAAGTGTACAAGGTGTTAGGACATTATAGTTCTGCTTTGACTATCTTCGGGACTAATTTTATTAATGAGTAGCCTTTATCTCTCAGAGCACGTTTAGGATTACAGAAAAATTGAGCAGAAGTTACAGAGTTCCCACATTATCACCTCCTCACCACACACACACACACACACACACACACACACACACACCATTCTCTCTATTAACATCATTCATTAGGTGGTACATTTGGTAGAATCCATAATTCAGTGTTGGCACAGAATTATTAATTAACATCTATAGTTTACATTAGGGTCCACTCTTGTGTGTTGTGTTGTGTTCTATGGGTTTGGACAAATTTATAATTACGTATCCATACCATGATATCATACAAGGTTTTTTCAGTGCCCTAAATCCTCTCTGCTCCACCGTTCATCCCTTCTCCTTCACCAACCCCTGCAACCACTGATTTTTTACTGTCTCCACAGTTTTGTTTTTTCCAGAATATCATATAGTTGGAATAATACAGTTTGCAGGCTTTTCAGATTGGCTATTTTTTTTTTCCACTTTGCAGTTCTGTATTTAAGTTTCCACCACGTCTTTTTACCACTGAATAATATTCCATTGTCTGGACATTTCCACAGTTTGAATGGAATAGGTAAATTCCATTCACCTATTGAAGGACATATTGGTTGCTTCCAAGTTGGAGTAGTTATGAATAAAGTGGCTGTAAACATTTGCGTGCAGGACATATTTTCAACTCCTTTGGGTAAATTCTAAGGAACATGTGGATCTCATGGTAAGAGTATGTAGCCTTTTAAAAAAACCACCAAACTCCTTTCCAGAGTGGCTGTGCCATTTTACATTCCCATCAGCGATGAATGAGAGTTCCTGTTGTTCCACATCCTTGTCAGCATTTGGGAGTTTTAGATTTGAGGAATTTTAATAGATGCATTTCGTTGTTTTAATTTGCACTTCCCTGATGGCTCATGATGTTAAGCTTTTTGACATGTGTCTATCTTCTTTGATTGGGGGGAGGGAGGTGTCTGTTCAGATCATTTACCCATTTTTAAATTTAGTTGTTTGTTTTCTTTACTGAATTTTAAGAAGTTTTTTTGTATATTTTGGGTTCAAGTCTTTATCAGATATTCAGTTAGCAAAGACTTCCTCCAAGTCTGTGCCTCTGACAAGTTTCAAAAATATCACCTTACTTTTTTTATTTTGTACTCTCTACAAAAAAATGTAAAATATGTATTTCTAAGAGACATACATTACTGAGTTCATAAAAGTGGAGATAATGACTCACCAAGTTTGATCACATGAGTTGATTATCAAAAATGTAGGGTCTGGCATATAGCAAGAGTGATTTAAAATGTCAGCTATCATGACACCTGGGTGACTCAGTGGGTTAAAGCCCCTGCCTTCGGCTAGGGTCATGATCCTAGTGTCGGGCTCTCTGCGCAGTGGGAAGCCTGCTTCCCCCTCCCTCTCCGCCTGCTTCTCTGCCTACCTGTGATCTCTGTCTGTCAAATAAATAAATAAAATATTTTTTAAAAATGTCAGCTATCGAAGGGAGGAGTCAAGATGGCAGAGAAGTAGCAGGCTGAGACGACATCAGGCAGCAGGAGATCAGCTAGATAGCCTATCAAACCATTCTGAACACCTACGAATCCAACAGGAGATCGAAGAGAAGAAAAACAACAATTCTAGAAACAGAAAATTGACCACTTTCTAAAAGGTAGGACCAGCGGAGAAGAGAATCCAAAGCGACGGGAAGAGAGACCCCGGGGGGAGGGGCCGGCTCCCTGCAAGCGGAGGAACAACGGAGCACAAAATCAGGACTTTTAAAAGTCTGCTCCATGGAGGGACATCGCTCCAGAGGCTAAACTGGGGTGAAGACCTCACGGGGACAACGTGGACTCAGGTCCCATGGGGTCACAGAAGGATCAGGGGTGTCTGAGTGTCGCAGAGCTGTCACAGGTATTAGAGCGGGGAAGCTGGCTGTGGAGACAGAGCTGAGGAGTGAGCTCTCAACTCGGGGTTTCCTAGAGCCGTGGTCTGGGACATGGGCCGGTGCTCTGTGCGAGGGGTCCCCACAAGACTGGGGAGACTCGACCTGGGAGAGCCGAGGGATCTACGGGATTCAGAGACTCCAGGTGGGACTCTGCCAGAGACAGAGAGGCTTGCTCACAGGCTGGGTGAACTCGGAGCGCAGCCAGAAGCCAGTGAGACGGGACTGATTACGCACGATTTTCTCCAAGCGCGGCCGGAGGCTGGGGGGACAGGAGTGATTATTTTTTATTTTTATTTTTTTTAGATTTTTTTTTTTAATTTGTCAGATAGAGAGTGCAGGAGTGAGCACAGGCAGACAGAGTGGCAGGCAGAGGCAGAGGGAGAAGCAGGCTCACTGCTGAGCAAGGAGCCTGATGTGGGACTTGATCCCAGGACGCCAGGATCATGACCTGAGCCAAAGGCAGCTGCTTAACCAACTGAGCCACCCAGGCGTCCCAGAGACAGGAGTGATTAAACACTTTTCTCTGAAGGCGCACTGAAGACTGGGGCCCCTAGCTCTCGGCTCCTCCGAGCCGGAGATTGGGAGGCCGCCATTTTCATTCCCGTCCTCCGGAACTCTACGGAAAGCGTTCAGGGAACAAAAGCTCCCGAAAGTGAACCTGAGAGGATTACTTAGCCCGGTGCCTGGTAAGGGCGGTGCAATTCCGCCTGGGGCAGAGACACTAGAGAATCACTACAACAGGCCCCTCCCCAAGAAGATCAACAAGAAATCCAGCCAAGACCATGTTCACCTAACAGGAGAGCAGCGGATTCTTATCTGGACAAAATGACAAGGTGGAAAAACTCACCACAAAAAAAAGAACAGGAGGCAGTACCAAAGGCTAGGGACCTAATCAATACAGACATTGGTAATATGTCAGATCTGGAATTCAGGACGACAATTCTTAAGGTTCTAGCTGGGCTCAAAAAAGGCATGCAAGATATTAGAGAAACCCTGTCAGGAGAAATAAAAGCCCTTTCTGGAGAAATAAAAGAACTAAAATCGAATCAAGTTGAAATAAAAAAAGCTATTAATGAGGTGCAATAAAAAATGGAGGCTCTTACTGCTAGGATAAATGAGGCAGAAGAAAGAATTAGTGATATAGAAGACCAAATGACAGAGAATAAAGAAGCTGAGCAAAAGAGAGACAAACAACTACTGGACCACAAGGGGAGAATTCGAGAGATAAGTGATACCATAAGACGAAACAACATTAGAATAATTGGGATTCCAGAAGAAGAAGAAGAAAGAGAAAGAGGAGCAGAAGGTATACTGGAGAGGATCATTGTAGAGAATTTCCCTAATATAGCAAGGGGAACAAGCATCAAAATCCAGGAGGTGCAGAGAATCCCCCTCAAAATCAATAGGAATAGGTCCACACCTCGCCATCTAATAGTAAAATTTACAAGTCTTAGCGACAAAGAGAAAATCCTGAAAGCAGCCCGGGACAAGAAGTCTGTAACATACAATGGTAAAAATATTAGATTGGCAGCTGACTTATCCACAGAGACCTGGCAGGCCAGAAAGAACTGGCATGATATATTCAGAGCACTAAACGAGAAAAACATGCAGCCAAGAATACTTTATCCAGCTAGGTTATCATTGAAAATAGAAGGAGAGATAAAAAGCTTCCAGGACAAACAAAAACTGAAAGAATTTGTAAACACCAAACCAGCTCTACAGGAAATATTGAAAGGGGTCCTCTAAGCAAAGAGAGACCCTAAAAGTATTATCAGAAAGGAACAGAGACAATATACAGTAACAATCACCTTACAGACAATACAATGGCACTAAATTCATATCTCTCAATAGTTAACCTTAATGTAAATGTGCTAAATGCCCCAATCAAAAGACACAGGGTTTCAGAATGGATAAAAAAACAAAACCCATCAATATGCTGCCTACAAGAAACTCATTTTAGACCTGAAGACACCTCCAGATTGAAAGTGAGGGGGTGGAAAACAATTTACCATGCTAATGGACATCAGAAGAAAGCTGGGGTGGCAATCCTTATATCAGATCAATTAGATTTTAAGCCAAAGACTATAATAAGAGATGAGGAAGGACACTATATCGTACTCAAAGGGTCTGTCCAACAAGAAGATCTAACAATTTTAAATATCTATGCCCCTAACATGGGAGCAGCCAACTATATAAACCAATTAATAACAAAACCAAAGAAACACATTGACAAAAATACAATAATAATAGGAGACTTTAACATGCCCCTCACTGAAATGGACAGATCATCCAAGCAAAAGATCAACAAGGAAATAAAGGTCTAAAATGACGCACTGGACCAGATGGACATCACAGATATATTCAGAACATTCCATCCCAAAGCAACAGAATACACGTTCTTCTCTAGTGCCCATGGAACATTCTCCAGAATAGATCACATCCTGAGTCATAAATCAGTTCTCAACAGGTATCAAAAGATTGGGATCATTCCCTGCATATTTTCAGACCATAATGCTCTGAAGCTAGAACTCAATCACAAGAGGAAATGTGGAAAGAGCACAAATACATGGAGACTCAACAGCATCTGTCTAAGGAATGAATGGGTCAACCAGGAAATTAAAGAAGAATTGAAAAAACCATGGAAACAAATGATAATGAAAACACAATGGTCCAAAATCTGTGGGACACAGCAAAGGCAGTCCTGAGAGGAAAATATATAGCAATACAAGCCTATCTCAAGAAACAGGAAACATCTCAAATACACAACCTAACCCTACACCTAAAGGAGCTCGAGAAAGAACAACAAAGAAAGCCTAAACCCAGCAGGAGAAGAGAAATAATAAAGATCAAAGCAAAAATCAATGAAATAAAAACAAAACAAAAAAAACAATAGAACAAATCAAGGAAACTAGGAGCTGGTTCTTTGAAAGAATTAATAAGATTGATAAACCCCTGGCCAGACTTATCCAAAAGAAAAGAGAAAGGACCCAAATAAATAAAATCATGAGTGAAAGAGAAGAGATCACAACCAACACCAAAGAAATACAAACAATCATAAGAACATATTATGAGCAACTCTATGCCAACAAATTTGACAATCTGGAAGAAATGGATGCTTTCCTGGAGACATATAAACTGCCAAAACTGAACCAGGAAGAAATAGAAAACCTGAATAGGTCCACAACCAATAAGGAGATTGAAACAGTCATCAAAAACCTCCAAACAAACAAAAGCCCAGGGCCAGATGGTTTCCCAGGGGAATTCTACCAAACATTTAAAGAAGAATTAATTCCTATTCTCCTGAAACTGTTCCAAAAAATAGAAATGGAAGGAAAACTTCCAAACTCATTTTATGAGGCCAGCATCACCTTGATCCCCAAACCAGACAAGGATCCCATCAAAAAAGAGAATTACAGACCAATATCCTTGATGAACACAGATGTGAAAATTCTCACCAAAATACTAGCCAGTAGGATCCAACAGTACATTAAAAGGATTATTCACCACGACCAAGTGGGATTTATTCCAGGGCAGCAGGGTTGGTTCAACATCCGCAAATCAATCAATGTGATACAACACATTAACAAAAGAAAGAACAAGAATGCTACGATACTCTCAATAGATGCTGAAAAAAGCATTTGACAAAGTGCAGCATCCCTTCCTAATCAAAACTCTTCAAAGTGTAGGGATAGAAGGCACATACCTCAATATTATCAAAGCCATCTATGAAAAACCCACGGCAAGTATCATTCTCAATGGTGAAAAACTGAGAGCTTTTCCGTTAAGGTCAAGAACACGGCAGGGATGTCCGCTATCACCACTGCTATTCAACATAGTACTAGAAGTCCTAGCCTCATCAATCAGACAACAAAAAGAAATTAAAGGCATCCAAATCGGCAAAGAAGAAGTCAAACTATCGCTCTTTGCAGATGATATACTATATGTGGAAAACTCAAAAGGCTCCACTCCAAAACTGCTAGAGCTTGTACAGGAATTCAGTAAAGTGTCAGGATATAAAATCAATGCACAGAAATCAGTTGCATTTCTTTACACCAACAACAAGACAGAAGAAAGAGAAATTAAGGAGTCAATCCCATTTACAATTACACCCCAAACCATAAGATACCTAGGAATAAACCTAACCAAAGAGGCAAAGAATCTATACTCAGAGAACTATAAAGTACTCATGAAAGAAATTGAGGAAGACACAAAGAAATGGAAAAATGTTCCATGCTCATGGATTGGAAGAATAAATATTGTGAAAATGTCTATGCTACCTAAAGCTATCTACACATTTAATGCAATGCCTATCAAAATCCCATCCAATTTTTTCAAAGAAATGGAACAAATAATCCTAAAATTTATATGGAACCAGAAAAGACCTCGAATAGCCAAAGGAATATTGAAAAAGAAAACCAAAGTTGGTGGCATCACAATTCCAGACTTCAAGCTCTACTACAAAGCTGTCATCATTAAGACAGTATGGTACTGGCACAAAAACAGACACATAGATCAATGGAACAGAATAGAGAGCCCAGAAATAGACCCTCAACTCTATGGTCAACTAATCTTCGACAAAGCAGGAAAGAATATCCAATGGAAAAAAGACAGCCTCTTCAACAAATGGTGTTGGGAAAATTGGACAGCCGCATGCAGAAAAATGAAATTGGACCATTTCCTTACACCACACATGAAAATAGACTCAAAATGGATGAAGGACCTCAACGTGAGAAAGGAATCCATCAAAATCCTTGAGGAGAACACAGGCAGCAACCTCTTCGACCTCAGCCGCAGCAACTTCTTCCTAGGAACAACGCCAAAGGCAAGGGAAGCAAGGGAAAAAATGAACTATTGGGACTTCATCAAGATCAAAAGCTTTTGCACAGCAAAGGAAACAGTCAACAAAACCAAAAGACAACTGACAGAGTGGGAAAAGATATTTGCAAATGACATATCAGATAAAGGGCTAGTATCCAAAATCTATAAAGAGCTTAGCAAACTCAACACCCAAAGAACAAATAATCCAATCAAGAAATGGGCAGAGGACATGAACAGACATTTCTGCAAAGAAGACATCCAGATGGCCAACAGACACATGAAAAAGTGCTCCATATCACTGGGCATCAGGGAAATACAAATCAAAACCACAATGAGATACCACCTCACACCAGTCAGAATGGCTAAAATGAACAAGTCAGGAAATGACAGATGCTGGCGAGGATGTGGAGAAAGGGGAACCCCCCTACACTGTTGGTGTAACCAACAAGTTGCAAGCTGGTGCAACCACTCTGGAAAACAGCATGGAGGTTCCTCAAAAAATTGAAAATAGAGCTACCTTATGACCCAGCAATTGCACTACTGGGTATTTACCCTAAAGATTCAAACGTAGTGATCCGAAGGGGCACGTGTACCCGAATGTTTATAGCAGCAATGTCCACAATAGCCAAGTTATGGAAAGAACCCAGATGTCCATCAACAGATGAATGGATAAAGAAGAGGTGGTATATATATACAATGGACTACTATGCAGCCATCAAAAGAAATGAAATCTTACCTTTTGCGACGACGTGGATGGAACTAGAGCGTATTATGCTTAGCGAAATAAGTCAACTGGAGAAAGACAACTATCACATGATCTCCCTGATATGAGGAAGTGGAGATGCAACGGGGGTGGGGGTTAAGGTGGTAGGAAAAGAAAAAATGAAACAAGATGGGATCGGGAGGGAGACAAACCAAAAGAGACTCTTAATGTCATAAAACAAACTGAGGGGGGTGGGGGGAGAGGGGTTGGGAGAGGGTGGTGGGGTTACATTATATGTTTAAATAAAAAAGCTTAATTAAATTTAAAAAAAAGGTCAGCTATCTTTTATATTGCTTCCATCTGAGATTGTGTCTTTATATATACAAACCTTGTCTCATAATTCTCATCAAACTAATACAAATAAAATTGATAAACTCATGTAAAAAAGTACTTCCATTTTGATGAAATTAATTTAAAAGAACACCATGAAAACATCTAGATGCGACATTTTTGTTCAAACAGTACAAAGAAGCACATCTCATAATGCTAATCTAACATAAATAATGTTTCACTTAAATTTAATTGGGTAGTTATGTCCTTTTGTAGTTTCATAAAGATCAAGCAGTGATCACACTATATTGACAAGCAAAAGTGTTTATGAATGTTGAATCAATACATGGTTTAGAAAAAGCCAATTTCACATATTTCATTTGTAAATTGTCCACAAAGGATTTTATTTACTCTTTTATGAAAGCACTTTAGCTTTGGGGAAAAAATCAATACTTTGTCATCTAAATGCTTATCTCCTAGTTCCCGATGACCTCAATTTATTTCTGAGTGTTCCTATTAATAGAGAGGTTGAATAGAAAGACACCAAGAAATAAGATTCTTTCTGCTGGGGGAAGTTATAACTCCATAGTTTGGGAAGGGACTGGGGAAATCAATTTCTCCCAAGGACCATGCCATGGGCCCCTATGATAAAAAGCCTGATATCTTATCTTTGCTTGAAATACTGCAATAGATTTCTCTCAGTTACAATGTGGTCCTTCCCAACTCTTTGTGGAATGGGGTTAGAAGGTACTGGAAACATATGCCAAGGCAAGTTGTAAAAGGACTTGTGCCATTCTAAGGAGTCTAAACAGTATTTTGACTGAAAATAAGAAGGAGCAAATATTTTGAGGTAGGCAAGCAAAACTTTCAGTCTTTTAAAAGACTCTCTTGGACACCTGCTTATAGAATGTGTTAGAAGATGTCCAGGATGAAGACTGAGAAACCAGTTAAAGTAATATGCCAATAATCTAGCCAACGTCATTAATGCCTTTGACTACCAAGGCAGTAGTAATAGAACTTAGTGGAGATGACAGATCAGAAAGGCATAAAATATGTGGAATGTGCTGGTTTTGGCAACCGATTGTTGAGGAACTAAGTAGGGGAAGAGGAAGAAATGAAATTTAAGATGATTATGAGTTTTGTAATATGGCTCCTGAAATAACCGAAGTTGCCCTTAGCTAATATTGATAATAAAACTAATACAAATAATATAAGAAATACAGGTTTGAAGGTAATACACTTTAATTCCTAAAATTGTTGGAATGTACTTGGAATATAAACTGTTAGTTATTTTCCCTTTCCATTTGGTAAAGTCTGGAAAAAAGTCTACTTGAAATCTTAGAATTTTTCTATTTTATGTAATAGGAATTGTTGACTTAAGTTGAGCCTAATGAAAATGTTAATCAGCAAATGGGTAAAAGAAAGTGGCTGAAACTTCGTCCACTTTCTTAAAGATATATCTGATAAATTCTCATGAACAAATATTATTCTGAAATATGAGGGCTCAGAATAAAGTCTACTCTCCCATCACTGGATCCAGTGTGAATTGAGGATAGCTTTCCCACGCATCCCCTGTTCAACACATTAGATGGACCCAGTATTTATTTCATAGGAACCAAAATTAAACATCCTTTGTTACTTGCCAAGTTCTCATGTTGGAGAGAAATGGCAGAAACTTTATGCAAACGAGGAATATAATTTCTGAAAAATCAATATTTCTCTTTAATATATCTTTTCCCTAAAAATATCTTTTCTAATTACCCCCATATCGGTGGTTCATAGCCTTAGTATGCATAAGAACCACCTAAGGCATTTATTAAAATACATATTCCTGGATTCTACTTGTCAGATTCTGATTCAGTAAGCCTTACAGGGATCCTAGGAATCTGTATTTTTAGTAAGTGCCTCAAGGATTTCCAATATATATGTTCCCTGTACAATAAAGGAACAACACCCTTAAAGAATAACTTCGGGTGCATTATACCTTCTCTGTTGGAGTTTCTGCTTTGAATTTGTAATTAGAAGTTGTAATTTAGCAAAAGTTTCATTCATTCATTTATTCAATCATTTATCTTGATTATAATCCCTTCCCTTTTTGTTTTGGTTTCTTTGGATGAAGAGAGGCACTCATGTGGAAGCATTTTCTTTTTCTGCCAAGAAGAAAATTAATGTCTCCCATGGGCCACATGAGAGGTAACATATTATCTTACTCCCTTCCTATTTCCTGTAAACACATGTACCTGTACCTGCCCTATAACTACATTTAAAACTGGCCCTCAATGTGTGTGAATTTTTTCTTTTCTTTTTTTTTTAATATATTTTATTTATTTATTTGACAGACAGAGATCACAAGTAGGCAGAGAGGCAGGCAGAGAGAAGAGAGAGGGGGGAAGCAGGCTCCCCGCTGAGCAGAGAGCCCGATTCGGGGCTCGATCCCAGGACCCTGGGATCATGACCTGAGCTGAAGGCAGAGGCTTTAACCCACTGAGCCACCCAGGTGCCCCTCTTTTTTCTTAAATTTGGTACCCCAGGTTAAAAATGTTCAGTCCTGGGGCGCCTAGGTGGCTGTTGTTAAGCAGTTGCCTTCGGCTCAGGTCATGATTCTGGGGTCCTGGGATCCAGCCCCGCATTGGGCTCCCTGCTCAGCAGGAAGCCTGCTTCTCCCTCTCCTCCCCCTGCTTGTGTTCCCTCTCTCGCTGTGTCTCTCTCTGTCAAATAAAAAAATAAAATCTTAAAAAAAAACCAAAATATTCAGTCCTGGGCACCATACCTAAAATGTGAGTGCAACTTTTTTTTTTTTTTTTTTTGGTATGACTTAAACTTTGCTTCTTGCTTCAAGGTCATGTAAATGCAGCTCTTTCCTCCTTTATGTCAAGAATATTGCAGCATCTTTCAATGAGGAGAATCACCTGTAAATTCCTTTGATTAGTGAAAGCAGCTGTTCTCAAACTTTGACGTCTCTCAGAATCCTCTGGAAACTACTAAAAATATAGAGACGTAGCTTTGCTGAAGTAGCATTAAGGTCTGAATCTCTATGTCTTTATCACATTGTCTGGGTGATCCTGATAGACACCTTCATCTAAGAACCTGCAATTGAAGCATGGTTCTCGAAGCTGGCTGCTCACTGGGATCTTTGGGGAGTTAGGAACTACGGATGGCTGAGTCCCTCAGTGGTTTTAATTCAATTAGTATGGGGTACAGCCTGGGTGTTGCAGGGTTTCTATCTTCCATTTCTTTGCCGAGACTTTGTTTTTTCATTTGTGTCAAACATATTCATAACTGCTTGTTGAAACATCTTTATGAAGCCACTCTAAAATCCTTGTCAGATAACTCTTAATGTATTTGTCATATTGGTTTTCACATCTGTTGACCATCTTTTTTCATATATGTGAGATATTTCTGGTTCCTGAAGGATGACTGATTTTTTTTTTAAGATTTTATTTATTTATTTGTTAGAGAGAGAGAGAGCGAGCATAGGCAGACAGAGAGGCAGGCAGAGGCAGAGGGAGAAGCAGGTTCCCTGCCGAGCAAGGAGCCGTATGTGGGACTCGATCCCAGGACGCTGGGATCATGACCTGAGCCGAAGGCAGCCGCTTAACCAACTGAGCCACTCAGGTGTCCCGGATGACTGATTTTTTATTGAAACCTTGGCATTTGGGGTCTTATGAAATTCTGGATCGTAATTAGATCTCCTGTTTTAGCGGGACTTTGGTCAATGGCAGGGTTGGAGGAGGAACATTGCTTCATTACTGACAGGTGAAGGTGGAAATCTAGATTATTTATTGGCATCCTCTGATAGCACTCTGGGAAGGGACAGGCGTGCCTG